>JBBPBX010035869.1:0-25433 GCA_038048925.1 Garcialebias charrua | reverse complement strand
CTGCTCCCTGCGTTGGGGGTCGTCACAGTGAACTAAGTGGCACGAAGGCTTGGCAATTATTTTTACGCCGGATGTCCTTCCTGACGCAACCACAGCCCACCAAGCTACCACAGCCCTGTGTGGAGCAGAGCTGCTATCTAGGACGTCTGGGGGAGCGGATGGTGGGGGTTAAGGGCCTTGCTCAATGGCCCAAAGTGGGGCAAATGAGGGTGGAGGCAGGTGAGGGTGCTTCAACTATCCCACCCACATTTTTGATGTTGGCAGTACTGGGAGTTGAACCGGTGATCTTCCAATCACAGGCTAACCTCTGCACCACCACTCCCATTGGGAGTGCTGTACTATATTCATGATTAATCTAGATGTATGTATACATACACATCTAAGCATACATACTGTACACATGTACATGTATTTACATATGCATGGATCACAAAGATCTGTAGATTACAAAGTAAATTTAATTACATAAAAACACAAACTTGAGGAAGGAAAGATATTTTCAAGTGAAGGGGACCTGTTGCTGGTGATATGTAGTCGAAGTTGAGGGTGATGTCAGTAAAATAGCAAAGGTTTTTCAGTTCCTCTTTTTGTAAATGGATGTATTTTAATAGCAAAACGTGCGATTATTTTACCTGTGCCATTCCAGTTTCCCCGTCTTCTCTGTATAATTTTTCAGGTTAAAGTTCCACCCTTGTTCTTAGTTTTCATCCACTTACCTCACTTTCTTGTACTTCTTCCTCTCTAATTTTACTGTGCCCCCTTCCCTCAACAATATCCCCCCAATTTTCATATTTGCTTTAATTCACTGTCCCTCCTTCCCTCCCTCTCTAGGTTAGCCTCATTCAGAACAAAGCTTTTGTGATTGGCCAGTATTTATATCAAGTGGGTCCCTGCGCCACATGGGACAATGGTCTCCAGTCAGATCCAGGTCACATCAAGCAGAACCATCCTCTGTTCTCTGCATGGATCAGCCTCGTCCAGAGTCCAGAATGGTTCATTAGTAGCACAGTTTATCTCCACAGAGAAAGTATGATGCACTGCCTCGGCTACTCACAGCTCACACACAGGTAGGCAGCCACACATACACCAGCAGGTGCAACATCACTGTTACACACACAGGTAGATCGTGGGAGATTTGGCTCTTACCTGGATGATGCACACACGTTTTATTCCAACAAAACTTGCCTTTAAACATGGACACACTCTGTGATAGTTTCTGCAAACAGGATGACAGGCAAAGGTAAGTGGATTTACAATTCAAAATATATTATTTTGTTTTACAGCTGAATTTGTCTAGGACATTGCAGATATGTATATAAAAACAAGCTAAGCACCATTAGAGATGGTTAATTGTGCACAAAATAGCCTCACAGTAATAATTAAAATGGCCACTTTTAGAAGTGTGGTTGACTGAATTACCTTGACTCATTCTGAATGTAAATACTCACCAGGATACAGATATTATTAGCTGGTCAAATGTAGGCTAACATGTCTCAGTGCTGGGACCCACTTAGCATAAGTGTTTCACAGTTACTGGAGTAGTTTACACAGGATTACTAAAGGATAATCCATTTACAGTATTTAGAGACATTAGTCGCCATCTGTCTTGTATTTATCTCAGCGAGGGAGCCGTAACCACCGACCGACAGCAAGCAAACAACCTCGTAGTTTCAAGAAGAAACTGTGGCGAAAAAAGTAAGAAAATGTCGCATTTAAAATAAATATATTCGTGATATTTATCCCGCTGCTGCCTGGCGGTTGGTCAAAGCTGCGCGCGCACTTCAGCCAGGGACGAATCTGCTGCATTCAAGTTCCGTCGTAAAGTCGCCTTCTACCATTTTTTAATTTTGCGTTCCAAATCTAACCAGACGTACTTTTTTTATTATCTCGTCGAAAATGAAACAAAATTGAAAGGCTCTATGTTATGCACGTTTAACGAAAGTGAACAGAAATGTAAGTCTTTGATTCAAGAAAGTTAATTAGGATAATTAACTTAGCTAGTTGAATAGACAACTTATTGTCTAACACTAGCTTTAGCTTTTAGTTTGACATGTAAAGTCTAAAGCTTAACAGCAGAATTAATAACATTAGACTGACTGTCAACCTATAGGAGTGGTGTAATTTAAAGGGCTGTTTTTTATTTAGTACAATACATGCCGGTGTTCTGGAGTAGCGAGTTTTACGAATGTACATGAACGTACAAGACAGGTGATTGTGAATACCTGTGACAATAGAAGTACCTGCACATGCCGCATGCGACTGGCGTTTATTCGATGTTTCTCACGATTGGAAACCTTCCACGCGTGCATTCGTTTGAGTAGTCCTAAAGGATTGTGTGTTTATTTTTGCAGCAAGTGAGTTGTTTTACACTTTACTCAACGTTTGGGAGATTTTCTTTGACCAAATTCAGTTCCATAAAGAAAAACAAATCAGCTCAGTTATTGTAGCATTGTAAATCAATGTGTTAAAATGATAGCATTCCTGAGTTTATTCTGTCATTTGTGATAGCCTGTTTTTTTTTTTTTTTGTTTTGTTTTTTTTGTATTGTTCAATCTTGCTAGATCATCTTCCTTTTTCTTAATTTTGTCTTTCAGAATTAAAGAAGTGAAGAAATGGTGAGTAGAAGAATCTAAGTCTAAGAACGCCCCAGCCTTGAGCTCATCTTTGCTGGCTGAAGTTATTTTGTTCATAACAAAAACAGCCTTAAAGCACCTCTTGCCTTAATCCAACCACTGCACCAGCATATCCTCGGATATTGTCTACCTTTTCAGCTTTTTTTTCCAGGTGTTTCCTAAAGCAGCCAACAACCTCTTTCTTCTGTAGTTTTCTTCCTGAAGACTTCATTTTAAGATGATGCGACCAGACAGCAAAGGCCGAAGTGCATCTCCTCACAGGATAATGTACAAATCAGACTTTCATGCCATCAAGTGCTCATTTGACACTGGGGTTAGTCTACCAAGGACCAAAGCAACAGCTGCCATCCAGGGCTCTGCGCCGGTACATCTAAACATGCTGCTGTCCAACCTGACGGATTCCACAGCGTCCAACACCAGTGGCAGCCGAGGTCGGATCCAAAGCACCAGGGGGACCAAACTCCGAGAGAACATTTTCCTTCAAATGGACAGCCAGCAGTCGAGGCAAGATGGTGCTCCAGTCCTGTGTGCTGGCTCCACACCTTTCCTTGCTCCACTAAAGCCTGGCTTCCAGCTCCACAGTTCACCTTTCTCTGTACCCAGATGTCCAGTCGCCAGCTCCTCATTTGTAATGAGCAGCGTGACCAGCGTTTCTTCCTCAGAAACGCCACTGCGAGGCAAACCGTCCAGAGCAGAGGAAATAGGAGACATTGACAGAGTTGCTCTAGCTCAGAGGTTTTCTGTAGCCCGGAGGTTATTTGAGGCCAAGATGGTGGAGGGTGGAAGTTGTGGAGGGCAGTCTGTAAAAACTGTGATTGGCAGGGGAGGTGTGGAGGCTGCAGATGGGGAAACGAGGTGCACGGAGGAAGAAGAGTCAGAGAAATACAAATCCATAAAACATATTTTAAATGTTTCCACACCAACGCCTTTTTTAGTGGCGTCACTGACGAGGTACCCTAAATCTGCACTGAACGGCTCTGGTGAAGCACACGACAGATGCGACAAAACCACAGATTTACCAACTGTGGCTGAGAGGGGAGATGGAGCAACTCTGAACTCCTGCTTGTCTTCTGAGGAATCGCTGAGGGCAGAACTCGTCGATTTGAGCAATGATTCTTCAGAGAGTGATGAGAACGAGGAAGAAAAGGTGTGGAAAGAGGTGGACGCACCGTGGATAAGGAGCATGAACAAAGCTGATGGAAAACATGCAGAGGCTCTAATCGACGATGTTTTTGAGGAAACGCCCAGGCTTCTAAAGAGTGTAGCTCTCAGAGCAGGAGAAGATGGTTCCGTCATTTCTTCAGAGGACATGCAAAGAAACGGACTCTCTGAGGACGGTGGAGGCAGAAGAGACGAGTATCGGCAGGTTCGTGAAGACTGGGAAGGTAAGCGGGAGGAGCAGAGCAGACACTTTCCTGTGCAAGATAAGTCCATGGAAGAAAGAGACGGCATGGAGAAAAAGACACGTGCTGGATTGGGAGATGGTGTCGGCTTGGAGAAGATTCTGATCCGAGAGGTAAATGTCGACAAGGATGTTAAAGGAAACGTACAAAATGAAGATGGAGACGATGAATCAAGGCGGTGTCAAAACGGGACAAGACGAGAAGGTCAAAGTGTGAGAGCAAAGGGAACGCCAGAGCTTGTCCCTGATGAGGTGAAACATGTGGCAAGCAGAGGAGGTGGTGAGGGAAATTATTCTGCTTTAGACGGTAAAGAGGACCAAATGTTAATCTCTGAGATTGAGAATAAAGCTTTTGTGCACAATCAAGACTCCCAGTCCCACATAAAGCTTTCAGAACCCTTAAGACTGGAGGAAGAAAGCTCCCCGCAGAGAGACGATCGACTATCGGTGGGATACGAGGAAATTCCTGGTGTGCCTGAACTGGAGGGTCATGGTCAGGATGGATCTGAGGCTGCGAGGAGGACGGTCCGGTTCGCCACAACTCCTATCAAGGTAGGAGGATAAAAATCATACACTTGGAATTGCTCTCTTTTTTACAAGTCTACTTTTTCAGCCAAAGAGGCATTTATAGTAAATGTGCAGCTGTCGGTTCCAGCAGCTGTTTGTATCTGTGGAAAAAACAGCCCAAAGGCATGTTTTTAATCTATTAAGGGAAAAATGGACGAGCCTACATGCTCCACTCTGTCAGCAACAAGCTCAGAGCTGCCTTTACGTAAAGGTACCACTGTAAAGTATGAAATCAATCATAAACCTAATGCATATTTTGAAAGAGTTTTTAGTAATTTTCCACATGTATTGATGTACAATTCTGGGATACAGGTATGCATGCATTCAATGTAAACAAATCACTTTTATCTGTATATTTGAATCAAGTCTGAACGTAGATGCATTTAATTCAAAACATCAGAATTGTTGGATTTCTTGATTCTAAACAGCGCTTTTGTGGATGCCATTGTTGATCAATTTTTAGTCCTTTCTGCTATTTTTGTAGGTAAACAAAGACCTATGGTAACTGGCAGCTATTCCAAAAATTATGCTTACAATTTTTTTTATTAGACATGGGAGTTCTCATTATGAGAGGGGAAAAAAGTTTAGTATTTTTAAGTGGTTGTTGGTCTTTGACATTGCAATGAGTATCGTCATTAAAACATAACTTGAACAAAAATATTCTGGATTCTAAAAGCAATCTATCTAATCAGTAGTAGCAGTCTGTTAGTTTTGTGAAAATAGTGTTGGGATGCTTGACATTTTTAGCATTCCTGTAATTGTAGCATATGATCTGCGTAAGACTACACAACTGAGTCTGTCGCCTCTCGCTCAATCACTGACAGATTCTCAGGCATAAACGGTCTTGGTGTGTCAAAAGCTGCAGATGGTTCTCTTGACAGTTGGCTCATTGATTAAATATGGCTGCACACAACAGCAGACTTTAGCAGGCCCTTTTTTAAATTGGTGTTTATCTAATCTGCAGCCACTACAGGGCCTTTTTAACTGAACATTTCAGGTGTACAGCATGTATTCCAACGCCGAGTATAACAGATGCAACGAGGATATCGACCCAGTGTCTGCTTCAGCTGAGTTTGAGCTGGAAAAGAGAGTGGAAAGGATGGATGTCTTTCCCGTGGAGATCGAAAAAGGTTTGTATCTACATGTATTTTGTCTGTTTGTTGTTCACCAGTGAATGCACAATTTGTGTTTTAGGAAGGAATCATACCATACCATTTTATTATAAAGCACTTTCAACAGGAACAAGTCCACACCAAAGTGCTGATCATGGGCTGCACGTCAACGGTAAAATTGGAATGAAACTCGTTGAAGATGGTCACCACAATCAGCTATAGCTGCGTTTTGCAATTCAATCCCAAACATATACGCGGTCTTTCATTCCATGAGACATCAAGTCACCTAATTTATTTTAATTAGTCTTTTTATTGAAATGTTCTTTCAGAACGCACGCACACACAAAAAGAGAAGAAAGAAAGCATACAAAACAAATTCCTGCCCACATGGGATCAGCCACATAAACACATTAGACAGGTATTGACATACAGTATTTTCAACATAGTGCCAAGTGTCCCAAAATCTCAACAGAACCTTTCAGAGGAGATCTAATCTTTCTATTTGAACATGACATGACTTCTCTTATCCAGTGCTCATATGCTCAGGATGCAGATCTTTCCATCTGGATAAAATAATTTCCTAGCTAGAACAGAGCCAAAAGCAATCGTATCCCTTTTACTCGCTGAAGGATTCGTCCACAGGGGCCACCCCAAACAATAAATTGACTGGTGCACAGTATTTTCACATATCCCAGAGAAAGTATCAAAAATAGATTGCCAACAGCCCCGCAGCTTTGTACAAGTACAGACTGTGTGAAAGAGGAGCTGGAGTTTGTTTACAGTGGTTGCATGCGGGGTCCAGGTTAGTTTTGATATTGGACAGTTTGTCTTTGGACCAAGTCAACAGAGTTTTAGCTCTTTTGGTCAAACTTTGTATACAAAGTTTGACCAAAAGAGCTAAAACTCTGTTTTCTCTCTCATTATACGGTAATGGTAGTTTAAAATTCTGACATGAAAAGTGGCAGGTGTTATGCATTCTTTGAAGCGTTGCTTGACCTTTTTATTTTAGCTGAATTTATATTAGTTTACCTGAAATTGGTATTTTGGGCTGCATTAGCTCAGTAATCAGTGCCACGGCCTTGTAATCCTGAGGCTGCAGGTTCAAGCCCAGGTTGTCAGGAAACATCCACCGTAAAACAATTGCCAAAAATATTTGTGCAACTTTGCTCGTTCTGGCAACCCGTAAGCTGAATGAAAACCAATTTAATGTTGCATCTCATGTCTAATTTAGAAACCATTTTAAGATTCTTTCCATAATCCGTTTGTATTCTTGCTGGCTTTAGGAGAGGATGGACTGGGCATCAGTATCATAGGAATGGGTGTGGGGGCTGACCAGGGACTGGAAAAACTGGGAATCTTTGTGAAGACGATCACTGAAGGAGGAGCAACACACAAGGATGGAAGGTAAGAGTCCACTTCTGTTTCCTGTATGTGTTTGAAGGTCAGAAGCAACAAAAAAAAAAGAGGTTTTCTTGTGTTCCTGTGATAGGATTCAGGTGAACGATCAGATCGTGGAGGTGGATGGTGAGAGTCTGGTTGGAGTTTCTCAACTGTTTGCAGCCACAGTTCTCAAGAACACGTCGGGCTTCGTCAAGTAAGTCGCCGTGACAGTGAGGTGGTTGTTTTAGAGCTTTCAATTTTTATTTATGTAATGTAAAAAAAAAAGATAATAAAAAAATCCGCCTCTGCAATATGTTCCTTTGCTGTCTCTACAAAAAAATACACGTGTGAGAAAAATAGAACACAGATTTTCCTGTTTTCTTAAAGAATTTGTCATCACAGTGATAAAAAATAAATAAATTAACAAGTCTCTCTGAAAAGCAGTCCAACACATTATTCACAGTTCATTCTACAACTTCTAAAGCTTCTATTTTACAGAACTGAAGTTATTTATGGATAAAGTGACAAGAGGATAAAAATAAACTCACTCCCTCTTTTTTCTTTTTTTTTGTTAAATGACATCTAAGTGCAGGTTTTATCATACGGTACAAAGAAGTACCACTGATGCCTAAACTGAATAAATATAAAATCTGTTCTGGTGTGGCCTCAGTTGTCTCATTAGCGTGAGGTGGGTCATTTTAGATAAAGAAGAAGCTTTTACAAAACAACAAAGTTAAGTCAGGTCTTCTGGATGGTTTCTTTTTAACGTTTCGTCCTTCATCCAAAGGACTTAATCAGTCCAAGGAGCCACAACAAAAACTCGGTCCCATAGGTGGCTTACTTACATAGTGGGCCAACCAGTTTGACCAGTCTGGATTCTGCCCTCTCCCCTGTCAATCAGTCAATCAATCAATGACCTTTATTTTACCAGGTAGAGCCCGTTGAGATCTAGATCTCTTTTACAAGGGTGGCCTGGTCAAGTGGTCAGCAGCACACGTCACATGGTAAATGACAATAAGCGTTTGCATTTATCAAAAAAGAAAATAAAGAAAACTACAATCACAGGAAATAGATGTTGACAGTTCAAAGCCAACAGGATAAGACAGACTTCTATAGTCATTATATACAAAACAAGCAGACAGACATCGGTTGAGTAGATACAGTTAAAAAATCAACAATGACATGTATATTGGATAAGTAGTGGTTAGAAACATCTGCAATTGTCAAGTTTCTTGATGACATTATCTAACACGGTTGACATGAAGGATCTAGGAGAGATGAATGTTGATAGTTTCAGATCTTTCTGTAAGTTGTTCCAGGCTGAGGGGACGGCGAAGCTGAACGCTCTTTTTCCTAGTTCAGTTCTGACAGGAGGAACTGACAGGAGGACTAAATCGTTAGAGCGCAGGGAGTAATGACTGTGTGATGTTTGTATTAAGGAGGTGAGGTATGACGGGACTAGGTTTAGGAGGGTCTTGTAGATGAAGGATATCCAGTGAGTGTATCTGCGAGTGCTGAGAGATGACCAGCCAGATTTTACGTAAAGCTCACAGTGATGAGTGCGATAACTGGAGTCAGTAATGAACCGAAGGGCACCGTGGTAAATGGAGTCTAAGGACTGTAGGTATTTTGATGCAGCACTCATGTACAGCACGTCACCATAATCTAGTATTGGCATGAATGTTGCAGCTACTAATGTTCTCCTGGCTTTGCATGAGAAGCAGGATTTGTTTCTGAAGAAGAAACCTAGCTTCAGTTTGAAGTTTAGTGGCCATTTTGGAGATGTGGGTTTTAAATGACAGTTCATTGTCAATGTTGAAACCTAGATATTTGTAGGTGGAGACCATTTCTATATGTTTTCCCTCATGGGTTTCAATTTGAGGTGGGTTCTCTGGTTGCTGCTTTCTGTTGGATAAAACCATGATCTTGCTTTTGTCGGCATTTAGGACCAGTCTAAGTTTTTGCAGACGTGACTGGATAATGTTAAAAGCGTCAACTCCTCTGAGGCAGCCCTGGCCAAAGTGGTTAAAAACATCAAAGTTCATGCTCAAAAATCCAGATAGAAAAATCCATAAACCATCTTATCACCATCAAACTAGTTGGCCCACTACACTTATGGGACAGAGTTTGTTGTGGCTCCTCGGACTGATGAAGTCCTTTGGATGAAGGATGAAACATTTCAACAACAAACAAACAAAAAAAACTGTTCAGAGGACCTGGCTTTGTTTGGATTTTTTTTTTACTTGGATTATTGAACATAAACGTTGGTCTTTTAAAAAGCAATTTAGCAACAAAAAAAAAATGATAAAAAATAAATCAACAAAACAGTATTCCCCTCAGCCGCACATCAAATGTCCTTGTTAAAGACATTTAGATTATAATCTGAAAACTATTTCAGATGTTCCAGATAACACCACGCCATACACAAGATATATTCATTTATCCATACAACTCCCCCAATAAAACATAAATTATGGCTGTGCACAGAGCAACAATTTTGATAAATCAGTGTATTTACAACTAAAGTAACCTGCTGCAACCAGCTTGTACAGTTTAGTTAAGTTGAGAATCCTATAGCCAAAAAACTAATACAAATAAATCAGTGCTATATATGTCAGTGCATGCCTGATTTTCTAAAGCTCAGCCATACAAAGCACATCTGTTGACCTCTACACAAGTGTTCGATTGCTCACACGTGTCCGTGATCTGTACGATCTGCAGGTTTCTGATTGGTCGAGAGAAGGAAGGGGTGGAGAGCGAGGTGGCCCGGCTGATCAATGAAAGCCTGGAAATGGAAAAAACAAAGGTGCATTTCTGTGTGAAGGTTAACTGCTGACGTAAAAACAAACATTTATGAGAATGGTTCTGTTTGGTTTTTTCTCGTCTCCACATAAAGGGAAGTCAAAGCAGTGGAGATGAGGACAACAGTGACGTGTCAGAGACAGACTCAGTCTTTGCAGAGGAAGAAGAGGGGGATGATGAGGAGGAAGATGTGTCCGTTCTGTCCAGTCTGGAAAACTACCAGCTCTGTCTGAAATACCAGCAGGTACTTCATCAGCAAGTTAACACTCAACACTCAGAGAACACTTTACCGTATTTTCCTGTGTATAGGTCGCACCTTTTTATGTTTTTTTTTTTTTCAAGGCCTGCGACCTATACTCAGGTGCGACCTATATATGGCTTATCACTTTCGGCGAAACAAATTTTTAAATCCAGCTCATTTCACAATTACGTTCGTTTATTAAGGAAAAGTTCAGCTCAGACACATATTTGCTATAAATTTTATCAAACAAATAATTGTTTTTAAGTGTTAATCTTCTTAAAAGCCTTGCTGTGCACTCCTGTGGCAGACATTTGCAGCAGAGCTAAACGTAGGTGCGACCTATCTAGGGATTTTTCCAATCTATTGGTGATAATTGGACAATGCGACCTATACACCGGTGCGACCTATACACCAGAAAATACGGTAGTCATTTCTACACCTGATTCATTAAAAGTGTGCTCTGAAACAGCAGAATACTAAAACTAAGTCACAATTTTACTTTTTTAACTGCGCTCACAGCTTCAGTCGAAATTACGAAGCAGAACGACTCATCTTCTCCGCAGCAGAGAGAAGGTAGGTTACACAGTTGGGATTGAGATCTCTCTCTCACACCAATAATTGTACTCGTTTAAATGTGCTACCTTTGTGTCCACATTTGGAAGCTGTCTGACCCATTTAACTGTACGAGACGTCTCGGCGTGCACGTTATTAGAACACGGGCCTTGTTCCAACTCTTCACCACGTCAGGGCTGTTTTTCTGCCACAGCCATGATGGAATCGTCACCGTGACATAACTGGGTCGGCAAAAGCTTTTCAAGAAAATATGGCTTTCATCTAGCCAACTATGTTAAATATAGAATTATCATTCTTTGAAATGACTAGAAGCTCTTTATTTTTAATCGCCTGAAGGAAAGGTGATGTTTTTGCCTGCATCTTTTTTTTTTTTTTTTTGGACAAGTGAAAATAAAAGGATAATTAAAAGGAAAAGTAGCGAAAACCCAGCTAGATTTTTAGTATTCTACACCGCCTTATAATCTATTGCTGGTTTTTTGCTACTTTTCCTTTTAATTGTCCTTTTACCATTTTATTTTCACTTGTTTTTAAAAAAAAAATTGTACGCATCCTTTATGATTGTCTATTGTTGTCACTGTTGTCATCACTCTGTTAAAATTCAGGTCTCTCTTGTAAAAGAGTCCCCGAGGCTCAGTGGGATTAACCTGTCTAAATAAAGGTTGAATGAATGTGTGTGACTTGGTTGCTGACAAAATGTCTCATAAACCCACCTGCTTCGAATGTTATCAGCCATTAAATAGCTTATTATCAATTATCAACCCCATATGTAGCGTTAGGACTGCCCCTCCTACACCTCAGTGGGTTTAAAGGTGCATTGTTAGCGCTCACATGGTTACCGGTAGGTTCAGAGTAAAGGGTCTGGGTTAGGTTTAGGGTCAGTGCTCTGGGTCAGATGTCAAAGTCAACTTTATTGTCAGATCTGCAATATGTACTGTACAGGACATACACAGGACCGAAATTGCGTTTCTCTCAGTCCCTCGGTGCAACAGTAAACATCTAAACATTGAAACACTGAAACATATAATAATTGACATAAGCATAAAATAGTAAAACTAACACTGTCCTGAGTTTTTTGCATAGTGGTATAAGAGTATGAAAATTTACACCAACTCTAAAACTAAAACATTAAACATTTAATGAACATAATACTGTCCTGAGTTTTTGCATACTAGTATAAAAAAAGAGTATAAAAAGTATAACTAAAATAAACTAAAGGTTTCTAGCATTGACATTTGCAAAGTGGCAAAGCAGCGTATGAGTTAATGTACACAGTATATGTATGAGGTAGTAGTTGATGTTGTTATAGAGGCAAAAAGTGGCATATGCAGTAAGGCACATTGGGCATCCCTAAATAAGACCGTTCAGAGCACACTGTATATGTATCAGCAGTGGTGTAGATATTAGAGTAGTGTAAATGTAAACAGTAGTAATTACATGTAAGCAGTAGTAATAAAAGTAAACAGTATTAATAAATGTAAACAGAGAATGTAAACAGTATTATGATTATAGGCAGTGATGTAATACAAACATTAGTGCAAGTATGAGAAGTAGTGCAAACTGTATGAGCACATGACCGAGAGTTTAGTGAATAACCCGTTTGATGACACAGAGTCCAGTGTTAAAATCTTTGTGTTGTGTGGTAATGTGTGAGAAAGTTTTAGTGTTAAGGCAGTTCAAATGGGAGGGGGGGCAGAGCAGGCAGAGTGTTTAGCATCCTGACTGCCTGATGAACAGAGCTGTCTCTCAGTCTGCTGGTTCGAGCCTGGAGACTCCTCAGTCTCCTCCCTGATGGCAGCAGTCTGAAGCAGCTGTGTAGTGGGTGTGTGGGATCACCTGCCATGCAGTGGGCTTTCCGAGTGAGGCGTTTGCTGTGTAAGTCCTGCAGTGAGGGCAAGGAGGTGCCCACGATCTTCTCAGCTGCTCTCACAATGCGCTGGAGGCTCTTGCGGCAGGATGCAGTACATGCACCAAACCACACAGTGATGCAGCTGGTCAGGACACTTTCTATGGCACCTCTGTAGAAGGTGCTCATGATGGGGGTTGAAGCTCCAGCCCTTTTCAGCTTGCGGAGAAAGTAGAGACGCTGGTGAGCCTTCTTTGCCAGTGCTGCAGTGTTCCTGCTCCAGGACAGGTCCTTTGAGACGTGCACTCCCAGGAACTTGGTGCTGTCTACTCTCTCCACTGCGGTGCTGTTGATGGTCAGAGGGGCATGCTGGGCATCCCTCTTCCTGAAGTCCACAACAATCTCCTTTGTCTTCTCCACGTTGAGAGTGAGATTGTTGTGTCCGCACCACAAGGCCAGGCGGCTCCTGTAACCTTACCTCATGTAAGGTTAGGTTTAGGAAAAGGGTTGCATAAAGCTGACAAAAAACACACTTCCTGTTTTACCCGCGTGCAACGCTGCATATTATCAGCAATACAAGCTAAACTTTGGCAGCACAACAGCTAAGTGGTTAGCACTGTTGCCTCACAGCAAGAAGGTCCTGGGTTCAAACCCGGGTTGGACCTGGGGTCTTTGTGTGGAGTCTGCATGTTCTTCTCGTGTTGGGTTTTCTCCGGGTACTCCAGTTTCCTCCCACAGACTAAAAACATGCATGTTAGTCTGCCTTCAGGCCCAGGCCTCCCTTGCAAAAGAGATCTGTGATCTCAATGGGATTTGACTGGTTAAATAAAGGTTAATAAAACTGCTAGTAGGTAGGGGGGACAATAACATCCATTTAATGGGCTGATAACACCCAAAGCTGCTGATAAACCACTGGACTAGTTTTGTTATTGCTTCCAGAAATTAACCATTGACTGTACATTTTTAACAGTATACAGTAGTTCAAGATGGCTGCCATAGCTTTTCAACCTTCGCCTGCAGAAAAATGGCTAACTTAGTTGGGTTTACAGATTTTGAGCAAGAATTGAATGCGAGGGATCGCAGTATCATGCAATTTTTGACCAAAATTATTATAACGCCACAATTTCTCAGCACACGCTGATGATGGTCTAAAACTCTGGCAGGTTTATCCTTGTTGGTGCACGGTCTTTCCTTAAACCGTTGTGCTTTGCACAGTTTAAAGCCTTGGAGAAGCAGCAGGCCCGCTGGCAGAGCCAGAAGGCTGAGTTGGAGCAAAGAGCTCGAGACGGAGAGCAGAGAGCTGACAAACTGGAGAGGTACGGTACATTATGTCCATCGTAAACGTCTGTCATGGATGCATTTTGTAGAAGTTGACTCGAGGCTTCAATCAACAGAATCCGATTGCTGCAGTTTGTTGAGGTGGTAATGAAATGTGTTCTAAATATTAAGTTACTGGCAGGAGGCCCAGACTCTGTGCGGAGTTGTGAGCCAGCGATTAGCCGATGCCCAGAGCCAAACGGAGAGCCTGGAGAACAAATACAGCAAGGCCAAAAGACTGGTCAGAGAGTATCAGAGCAGGTATGTAGGACATGCAGTAACTTTCTGGTGTGACGGAAACAAGTGCGCAAGATAAATGTTCTTAAAATATCTTCCACAGGGAAGAAGAGAGGGAGAAAGAACTGGTCGATTTGAGGAGAGAATTGGACGAGAAAGACGAGCGGCACAGGGAGACTGTTGAACGGTTGCAAATTCAGGTGACGGGAGACGTCTGTGTGGATTTGTTTCACTAAGCCTCCGGTTTTTCTGTTAATGTTTTTATTTGTTTACCACAGATGGCACAGCTAGAGAGAAAAGAGGCTGATCCTGAGAGGAAGAACCGCTCTGTGAACCCTTCAGTCACAGGCAAGCAGGATTAAAATTAGTTTGTGCCTGTTTAGCGGTGGATCTGTTCACTCGTATTATACCGTATTTTTTGGAATATAGATCGCACCTGAATATAGGTCGTATTGTCCAATTATTGCCAAAGAATTGGAAAAATCCATATACCGGTATAGGTCGCACCTGAATATAGGTCGCACCTACGTTTAGCTCTGCTGCAAATGTCTGCCACGGGAGCGCACAGCAAGGCTTTTAAGAAGCAACACACAAAAACTATTATTTGTTTGATAAAAATTATAGCAAATATGTGTCTGAGCTGAACTTTTCTTTAATAAATGAATAATTTTAGCAGGATAAACACCTAAAAAAATATATTTCTTAGCTGACATTATTGTAAGAGTGTGTCTCAGTTTAATTTTTGGTAATAAATGATTACAAATCAGCTTATTTTCTAAAAAGCCATAAATAGGTCGCACCTGAATATAGGTTGCAGGGCATGCAAAAATTATAAAAAGCTGCGACCTATATTCCAGAAAATACGGTAGTTTTAACAATTTGTTGTGATGAGAACATGAATGGAATCCTTCACGCCCTTTTGGGGTGTACTTTTAAATTGGAGGTGTTTGTTTCAGACTGGTGTGTTCCAGTTCCTGATACGGGCCGTTTGGACTCTAGCGCTCACATAGCCAGAGCTCAGCTAGCTCAGAAATCAAAGCGCCACCCACCTTCACGAGAAAAGCTCAGGGAGAGCCTCAAAAACCAGGCAAGACACATGGAAACAGCAACAGCGGTGCACTGTAAACTCGTTTTTACTCTCCTTTTTCTGTAGCAGCAGGACGTTGTCCTTCAGCAACAGGACAGCCAGTCTCTGCCAGCGTACACCATGGTCCAAAGAAACAGGAGCGATCTGTCCAGCTTGACTTCCTTCCCAACGTTCAACCCTCAGAGCACCACCAGCTCCCTGCTAACCCCTCCTGTTTTCATCAGTCATATGCATGTTACCCCCTCGCTGTGCAAATCTTCAGCATCCAGAAAATCTAAGAAGAAATTTCCAAACTTCAGGTGAAGGGTCTAAGTTTTTCCTTGAGACTTTTGACAGGAAGCTTCTTGTTACAGTATACTGTACAAAATTTCTACCCAAGTACTTTAATTAACCATAATTTCATTTTTAGTGGGCTTCGCAAGTCTCTCGGCAAAAGGAGAAGTGAGAAACGCAGCAGAACATCCACCAACAGCAGGTGTGAAACTGTCATAACATTTCACACTTTCACATAAAAAACATTGATTGAACTGTAGAGTCATTCTGAAAAGCGAGCCAAACTCTTTTTAATACCACATCACCTGAGATCTCACTTTGGTTTTCATTTAGTCCGTTTTTGTTCACACAAAATACTCAAATTTACATTAACTTTAACAAGACTGATGGGGAAAAATTAGGTTTCATTTCAACATTCAACTAGAGAAATTGCATTTCCTGCCAAAATGCAGTGTGAATGCTTATTGCAGAAGAACATGCTGAAATTAGCTAAAAATATCCTGAAATGTAGCTGGAAGGGAAGAACAAGCCTAACTTAGCAGAAGAAAGCAGAAAGCACACATTTGCTGAATTAGGTTTAAATAAGAAGAAATTAGCTCAGAAATTAGGAAATTATCTAAAAAAAAAAAGGCTGAAATTAGAAAATAAATAGCTGAAAAGTAGTTGAAAGGCAGAAAAACTTAAACTACCAGAAGAAAGTGGCAGGAACTGAAATTAGCTAAAATAAATGTGGAATTAGCAGAAAAAGCTAAGATTAGCATCAAAAGACTTTAAAAAAAAGCTGAAACTAGCAGAAAATGCTGAAAAGAGCATAACAAGCTGAAATTGGCGTAAACAAGTTAGACTGAAAGTAGCAGAATTTAACTTGAAAAACTTGAATTTTTCTAAAAACCGCCAAATTTAGTGAAATACTAAAAAGCTAGCTGTAAAGGTTGAACAAGCTTAAATTTGCAGAAGCAAGCAGAAAAAAACGTTTGCCCAGTTAGGCTGAAAGAAGCACAAAAAAGTGGACATTATCTGAAAAAAAAAAAGCTGAAATTAGCGACAACAAAAACATGGCTGAAAAGTAGCTAAAAGGCAGAAAAAAATTAAATTGGCAATAAAAAAAAGGCAGCTGAAAAGTAGCTAAAGTGGCCAAAAAGCTTTAATTGTCAGAAGGAAGTGGAGAGCACATTTTTGCAGAATTAGGCTGAAAAATGTTTAAATTATTGCAAAAAAGGTGGAATTAGCTGAAAAAGATCCAATTATCATAAAACGGCTAAATAGCAGCTGAAATGGCAGAAAAACCTGATGTGCATAAATAAGCACGTGTCAGCTTGCTTGAGAGAAACGCAATTTCAATCCTGTGTATGTCCTGTACAGTTCTGACAATAAAGTTGACTTTGACTTTATGTGAGGAGTAAAACAAGCTGAAATACAGTAAGTAGAAATAGGTTGGAAGCACAAAAATTTTGTTAGCAGGAATAATCTAAAAGGATAACAAAAAAACTGAAATTAGCTGAAAAAAAATTAATTTGAAGAAAGTAGCTGAACCAGAACAAATTGTTAAAGAGCAGTAAAAGCTTGTAAACATCTAAAGGTTTGAAGGTTGTAAAAATTAACAGTATTAATTTCCTATGAGGAGAAAAAAGTGGCAGAAAAGGCTAAATATTTCAAAAGGCTAAAGTTTTATCAATACCAAAATCATAGCAGGATTGTCTGAACTGTTTGATATGATTTGTTGAAATGGCACAAAAATTGTGGAATGGAACGATGCGGAAAAACACAGAAGAAAAAAGGATCATAATAGTGTTTGTTAATGGATACAGATTTAGAAGAACATGTTTTTCCTTCAACGTCAGAGCTTTTCTAAATAAGTGATGGAGACCTGCCTTCTGTCAGCAGGGGATCGTGTGGTGTCCTGATAGATGAGCCCACTGAGGTTTCTCCATCAGGCTCGGTCACCTCTGTGCCTTCCTGCCTGTCTCTTCCCTGGTTTGGAGACAGAGGGAGAGAAAAGGAGAAGGAGGAGGAGAACAGCAGAGTGAGGTTGCGCTCTGTGTCCAGCAACAGTTTGCCTTACCTTACCACGACTAGAAGAGATCAAGTAAGGAGGGAAAAAGCACTTTGATACTAAATAGATTAGTGAATAGTAAAGTCTTCCCAGTACTTTAAATACCATGCACATTAAAATAGAGTACACATGCATGGTTGTGCATGGTGCAGATGTAAAGTGTGTAGGTAGTCCCGGATTGTTTGTGTTGGTTCCAGAGCATTGGCTCTCCTGTGGGCTGCTCCAGCATGGTGGGTCATGTCTCTGATCATTCCCTCTCTGGAAACTCTCACACTTGCACCTTTTCTTCCTCAGAGGTGAGTCTGTCCTTCTTTTCCTCCCTTCCTTCCTTTCCAAGCACACTCTTCTTTAGTAATTGTTTCCTCCTAGTTGTTAATAGTCTCTCTCTTTCTTGGTGTCCTGCCAGACTTTGGATAATTTTCCATTTCCCAACAATAACAATCAGTGGCAGAGCTGCCCTGTGTCGGAGTGGAAGGTCCAGCAGGTGTGTCTGTGGTTGATTGACCTGAACATGGATCAGTACACATCCGAGTTCGCTGCCAAAGGAGTGGATGGAGCGCAGCTGCTAAATATGGACGGTCAGAAACTCAAGGTGAGCAAAATATTTAAGACTGGATAAAGTGCATTTCCTGCAAAAATGCAATGCGAATGCTTATTGCAGAAAAACTGCTGAAATTAGCTTAAAAAACGTGCTGAAGTGGATGAACAAGCCTAAATTAGTAGAAGAAAGCTGAAGGAAAACACATTTACTGAATTATGTTTAAATAAGCAGAAATGAGCACAAAAATTAAGAACAAAAAAGCTGAAAGAAAGAAAGCTTAAATTACCAGATGGAAGAGGAGAGAGCACTTTTTTTCTAAATTAGGCTGAAAATCGTAAAAACAAGTGCAAAAAAGTGGAATTAGCAAAAAAAAGAAGCTAAAATTAGCATAAAAACAACTATACGTATAGTAGCTGCAATGGCAGAAAAAGCTGAAACTTGCAATAAATAAGCTGAAAGGAGCATAAACTGAAATTAGCGGAAAGAAGTTAGAAGTACAAAATGTTGGCAGAAAGAATAAAAAAGGATCACAAAAAAGCTGAAATGAAAGAACATGCCTAAATTAGTAGAAAGCAGAAATAACACATATTTGAGTCAGAGAGAATTTATTGTCATTTGCACCGCATGTAGTACATGTGTTGAAAACGAGATTATGTACACAGGGTCCCTTTGCTGAATTACCTGTAGGTTTAAAAAAGCAGAAATGAACACAAATGGCTGAAAAGTAGCTGAAAAAGCTAAAAGAAGCTTAAACTACCAGAAGGAAGTGGAAAGAACTGAAATGAGCTTAAAAAATGTGGAATTGGCTGAAAAAGCTCAAATTAGGACAAACGGCTGCAATAACTGAAACTAGCATAAATAAGCTAAAAAGAACATAAACTGAAATTAGCAGAAATCATTAAATTTGGCCGAAAAAAGCAGAAATTAGCAGTTTTTCTTTTTAAGCTAAATTCATCAGAAAACCAGTAAAAGTAACTAAACGGGTAGCTGAAAAAGTAGAACAACCCTAAATTAGCAGAATAAAGCAGAAAGAACACATTTGCCCAATTAGGCTTAAAGAAGTGTGAGCACAAAGTGGATATTGGCTGAAAAAAGCTGAAATTAGCCAATAATAATAATAATAAACTGCTGAAAAGTAGCTAAAAAGCAGAAAGCTTAAATTACCAGAAGGAAGTGAAGGGAGCACATTTTTGTTGAATTAGGATGAAATTTTTAAAAGTGCAACAAAAAGTGGAATTAGCCCCAAAAAAGCTAGAATTAGCATTAAAAACAACTATATAGTAGCTGAAATGCCAGAAAAAGCTGAAACTTGCATAAATAAACTGAAAGGAGCATAAGCTGAAATTAGTGGAAATAAGTAAGAAGCACAAAAATGTTGGTAGAAAGAATTAAAGGATCACAAAATAGTTGAACCAGAACAAAATGTGAAAAGAGCAGTCAAAGGTTGTAAACAGATCTAAAGATTTGAAGCATGTAAAATGAGCTCATTTCATTTTATACAAGAACTAAAGTGGCAGAAAAGGCTAAATATGTCAAAAAGCTAAAGTTGCACCAATACAAAAAGTCATAGCACCCTTCTCCTGAATGAGCTGAACGTTTTGATATGATTTGTTGAAATAGCACAAATTGAGGATCAAGAAAGATGCTGAAAATCGTACAGAAGAAAAATGGATAACAATGGTGTGACTGCTTCATAAACATCAATTGTGAATGTTTATGAACGTTTCAATGAGACATGTGTGTTAATAAGTGCCGCTCTTGTCCAAAAATTCGTACGCTTCCTTTCAAATATGAATCCCTCAACAATTAAAAACGATGAGCTCAGATTTTGTCGTAAGCATGAGTGAATGTTGAATCCTTTGTTTACATTGCACATCTCCTCCAGGCTCTTGGTGTTTCCAGTCAAAGCGATCGATCCGTCCTCAAGAAGAAGCTGAAGGATATGAGACGAGGGGAGAAAGAACAGAAAAAGGACAACAAGCTAAAGGAAGGCGAAGACGAAGTGAGGCTGAGTGAGAAATCCATGAATGATGCTGGAAGCAGTTTCAAAACTGTCAGAACAGAGTCGCTTTTATAAAACGAAACGCAGAGGAACCACCAGCATTGTGTGTGTGCACTTTGACACACACACACGTTTTATCTTTATGTCCACTTTTTATATATACAGTACAGGCAGACGGTTGGGATCAAACAGAGCTTCTAGCACCAAAAATCAAACCGTACGTTTGTCATTAGACGTGTGGGAATTACCCGTCAGTTGTTTTTAATGATTACTTTTTCATTTATCCTTGGAACGTTTTTAACGTATGCTGATCACACTCAGGTATTTGCTGTAAATGCTTTTTTATGTGTTAATAAAATCCTGTTTTAAACTTCAGCTGCTGCCTTCAATCTTATTTAACTTCTATCACAAAAACACAATGTTAGTTAAAAAAGAAACATTTATTCAAGAAGTACATCTTGTTCTTTGCAACCAGTTTTAATGGCTAAGGCTTGACAGAATAAAGCATAATCTGTACAATCTGAGGCAATGAGTAGAACTTTATGAGATGTGAAAATATTTCGATTTTACAATGGATATGGATTGACAAGAAACTATTTTAAAATTGGGGTTGTAAAAAAATCACTTGGAATTGAAAAATATATTTAGTTGTCTTATGGGTATTCGCTGTAAGTCCTTGGCTTTAAAGAGCAAGTAACACAATACTCAAAATTTCATGCTCAATAATCCATGTAAAAAATCTAAAAGTTAAGTCAGGTCATTGGACTGTTTCAGTTGATGAAGTCCTTTGGATCAGAATCAGAATATCTTTATTGACATTGCACCAAGGTACAACGGGAACATGTACGCACAGTCATCCAAAAGATGGACTTAAGTGTACGAAACTGCAGCTGATTATCAGCGCGGCCATCTCTTTCCTTATCAGAAAGATAATCTTAGATATGAAAAGGGGAGAAGAACCATGAGGGTAGATAGTGGTATTACAAAAAAGATATTTCACATCTCGTCTATTAGGACACGATTTAGACATCAACAAACTACCAGCAAGCACAGTTAAGACAAATTACTCATGCATTTGAGGTCCAGGCGGTGAGATGAGTGTATGGGCCTTTTTCGGATCAGCCACAGTTCTGTGATGTTTTCAGCCAGCAGTTCTGATAAGCGCTCAGAATGTTCTCCGGGGAGGGGTGTGTGTGTGCGATGGATGCAGTTGTTGTCCTTGGTTACTCATGACCCAGGAGAAATTTGATAAGTCAGCCCATTTCCAAGGCTGTTGGTGAGTCAGATTCATTGGATGAAGGATATGTTGCAACAAATAAAACCTGTCCAGATGACCTGACTTACTTGGATTTTTTTACCTGGATTATTGAGGATTAACTTTGTTTTGAACCAGTTTGGCTGCCTCAGAGGAGTTGATGGGGGAGAGGGCAGGCCCCAGAAACCATCTTATCACCATCAAACTGGTTGGCCCACTATATGAGTGTACTGCCTGTGGGACCGAGTTTGTCGTGGCTCCTTGGACTGATGAAGTCCTTTGGATGAAGGACGAAACCTCTGCAATAAAAAAATAAAACTCTCCAGATGACCTGACTTAACTTTGTTTAACAAGATACTCCTTACAACAATAAATACAAAGGATTAAAAGTAATTAAAAAAGTTCAAATGTGCAAAATAAAACCCGCCAAGCCCCCAGTCAACACTGAATGTACCAAATAAGCTCCAAAAGCTCTGCAGACAGTCGTGCAGGTTCGTCTCCTGCACAGTTCAAGAACAAGCCAGCCCCTGCACAGGAACATT
The DNA here is from genome assembly GCA_038048925.1 of Garcialebias charrua. Taxonomy (NCBI): domain Eukaryota; kingdom Metazoa; phylum Chordata; class Actinopteri; order Cyprinodontiformes; family Rivulidae; genus Garcialebias; species Garcialebias charrua. The sequence goes on along the minus strand of JBBPBX010035869.1, from coordinate 3,573 downwards.
TTTCCAGTATGTAGCCCTTAAAAGACTAATCTCCAAATTATTGAGTTCGTATCTTGGTATTTACAATCCTTAGTGTGCATGAGCAGGGCAGAAAGATTAGGCAAACTTGTGGTCCATCGCTAAGCGACTGCAGTCAGAAATCCTCAGCTGTTAAGAATAATGTTCCTTGTCGTGCCAAGTCGTCATCCATGGCTTCCTCTCCGGTTTGTCCCAGTTACCGTTCCGTGTGTTTACCGCTCTGTCGTCCCTCCTGATCCGAACTGCGCTGTAACTGGGAACCTCGTCTCTGAATTTGGCTCGCTTGAAAAAGCCACACTGCAGCGAAACAAAAGAAAAAAAATTATTTATTTTTGGGGGTAGGGGAGCTTTTTAAAAGCCTTCAAAGAAAGCAAAGCAGATGGAGATATCTGTCGTTAGGCCGTTTCAAAGGTGCCAAAATGGTATGAATCCATTGTGCGCTGCAGATGAGCCATCTGTGCACCTCTATGGAGAAAGGAAACATTTTAATACCCCCGTTATAAAATGTAGAGAAAAAAAAAACTTCACACCAAGCGACCGAATGTGCAGCAGCAATAAAACAAACTAGAAGAAATCAATGAAAAGCAGAATTTCTTCAAAGCAATAAGTAACCCAGTGATTGCTGATCAGCCGGCACCTCCCTTTGGCCATGCAAGTGTACCGATACACACATGGATCATGTGTGGAAAAATCTCCAAGGCTTCATTTCTTTTGCAGTAATATTTGTTAAGCTTCTAAATTAGTAATTGTATCAGAGAGCCACCCGCTGCTTGCAAAAAAACAGAAAGCAGCACTTGTGTAGCAAGAGGAGGGGAAAGGTCGATTCCTGGCAGATCGTTATTTTACCCTCTCACTTTTTTATGAATTTGATGTCAGCTTCTCTTTTTCTGATGAATCCTCTTTATTCTTTTTCCCAAAGACTCCACACTGAGGAGAGGAAATCGATTAGAAAACGTGTGTGATCACTGATGCCTGCAGTTCTGCTATCGGTGCTTACATAACAGGAGTTCAACGATTTCAAACTTTTTCCCACTGAACATGCTTCCTATATCTATGCATGTCTGTATCTGGTGTTCCTACCTTCCAAAGGAGGAACGCCAACAGGCCCAGCAGCAACAGTGCGAACAGGATGGACAGCACGATGATCCACCACGGCACTCCTCCATACTGAGCAGCACGCATCTCTGGAAACACGGTGAGTCTCACCTGGAGAACACAAAGAGCAGAACAGAAATGTAAAATGAATTGGTTTCAAAATGACAGGCAGTAACGGGTCAAATCTATGGTACATTTTGATGTTCAAATATATTTATGGAGCCACTAGTGTTTGGTGGGTGTCTCCTGATAAGATATAAGATAGAATAGACTACCGGTAGATTTATTTAAAAATGCACAGATATTCTGTCTTCTCAATTCCAAACAAAAGTCGCAAAATAGCTGAAAAACAGAGTTATAACTGTTTGTGTTGGCTAAAGTCAATTAGAGGTGGCAGCCATCTTTAATGAGTTAATTACCGGTAGTTATATATGGTCCACAATTAATCACTGAGTTTCATTCAAATCCGTCCAGTGCGATGGATACGAGTGAATATCAGTGAGATATTTTGCTAATGTTATAACCACACAGAAAGACACGGGCAAAAGCATTGCCCTCATCAGGCGTATTTAAGAGATTCAAATAAATAAAATTAAAAATTCTGACTTCAAGCAGCTTCTATAAAACGATTTTTGATTTAAATGCAAGTGTAAACGGTGCTGTATTCACAAGCCTGTTTGTATTTGAGTTCCTGGAAATATTAAATCATAGCTTGAAATGACCACAATTTAAAAAAATTTAGATGCAGGGACTAAAGCCACAAAAAGAAATGTTGTATATATATATATACTGTATATATGCACGCCCATAGTCAAAGTACACTCACTGTATATTGTTCTCTAATGGAGTGTTCAAGTTGTAAGAAGACTACCGTACCTGCACAATTTAGACCTCTGTATGTAGATACTAAATGAATAACAAAAAGTTAAAACTAAAATGTACATTTCCATCCCGCTCTGTCTGCCAGGGCAGAATCAGTGGTGGCTGTGCGGGTGTGGGGTGCTCAGGACAGGAAGCGTAGAATAATCTGTGATTCCACCTGCAGTATCTCGCAGAGTTGGGAACTTTGCTTGCACCCGGGAGCACCGTACAGAAGAAAGCATGACCCGCCCTGCTCGGCTCCGATTGACTAAAACTGTAGCTTTAATTTGCTTTATTTGTTGAAAGCAGCATCACTGTAATTCTTGTATAATTAAATTAGAGAGACTTCAACAACAACAACAAAAAATTTCCCTCCTTTTCATTTTTATAGTTGACAGAAATCCTACATCATTTACATAGAAACCATACACTGAAATATCATTTAGGACTTTTTGTATAAAATTTAAATAAGAAAAAAATAATATTTCTGTTTTGGATCCAGCAGGGTCACATAAGTTTTTTTTTTTTTTTTTTTTTTTTTTTAAATACCTCAGTTTCAGCATTCGTCACTGTGTTCTTCACTGTGCTGTCAACGTGCAGCGATGCCTTCACTACCACCTCCACATGGTGCAACTCTGAAAATTCCTGTTAAAAAACAAACATATTTAACAAGTGTTGAGTAAAATGAGAAATTATATATATATTTATATATATATATATATATATATATATATATATATATTAAAAAATATATCTACATAGTCTTGTTTAAGATCATTTGTGTTTGACAGAACATCAACGATTAGACGATTAAAAATAAAATATACAAATAATGTGAAAAAAGACATTAAAATACAATTTCAGGTTTGATTCTTCACCATTTAAAGCTGGAAAACTACAGCTACCAGCAAAATAAAATAATTTAAAAGAAATAGTTGTGTGTGAATTTGTTTTGTTTCAGGACAAGTTGCTCATCAAAATCCAAACCAACACCTCTCTGGTTACCTCGATGAAAGTGCTGTTCCAAAGACGAGAGTTGACGGTGATGATTGCGTTACTGTCCAGACCCCCCAGGGGGCACTTTATTGTTGTACAGTTTGCTCCACCGCCACAAGACTGTCCACAAATAACACCACGTTATTACTGGATTCAGCATTTACTGGGTAAAGATGCACATTAAAGTAAAGACAGCAAAAAATTAATAAAAAATAGGTTGTGTGTTACCAAAATTTTAGATTTCTTTTTGTCAATTAAGCGTGAAATAGTGCCATCAATCCCCTTCTGGCTGCTTCCTGCTGACCTCCTCAATCTGCTGTTAGCTGGTTCCTTCTGTCAGAGTTTATACTTTTTGCTCTCTGACAACAAGACAACAGGATGTTGCATGAGATGAAGAGAAAGAGCTGCTTTATTGTAATTGGATCATATTAATTTTAGTCATATACTGTACACTCACACTCCAGCCAGAGTCTTTGTTACAGTAGCCCTACTTTCTGCTTGTGTGTCTGTTGTGTTGTGTCAGTGTCTCAATGGATGTTGAATTTTTGACCCCTGACGTATGTTGACTGCCGGGCTTAGTTTGTAAACTGATAGATGACGCAA
>JBBPBX010035868.1:9740-31811 GCA_038048925.1 Garcialebias charrua | reverse complement strand
CTCTCTTTTTTGTTAATTTCGTGGCCGAATAGAATATATGTACGTAAAGTATTAAATAAATCCTTTGATTTTTGTAATTTCATCCTTTTAGGATCATTTTAGTTACTTTTCATTAAATCTGTTGACTGCCTATAGAAATTTGGAATTGGTTTAAAGGAGACCACATATAGGTATTTAAAATTTTTATGTTATGTCTGTGTGCTATCTTGACAATATTAATTCATTTTAATACACAAAATAATTCTTAGATAATTAATTATACCCTTTTTAATTCTGCCATTTTTAACTTTCGTTTTGAACGACCGGTTTCTTGAAGTCCACGCCCTTCAACGATCTGTTAACGCCCTCTGTAACAGCCAGTATCTGTAATGTGTTGTTGTTTTAAAATTAGCTCTTTTTTTATTACTCATTTGACTTACTGTTAGTGTTAGCTTAAGATAACTTACCGAAACCCGTCTGAGCGCGCCGCAATTTGCTGCTCCTTTTAGCATGAGACCACCCGAATCCGAAGCTAATGTTAGCTTGTTCCTCTTCCGGTGTTCGCCAGCTCCGCTCGTTGCACGCGGAGATTTTGGGAGTTATCGCTGTTCCAGTCAAGACACACAAAGTTCACCAAGTGTCTCCCGTAAATTAATCCGTAAGGAGAAGGTCCTCACTGCTGCGAGCCTGCTGCGAGGCTGAAATGAGGCTGTACAGTTGAAGCTCCGCTCCATCGCGCCAGAAGAGGGTCCCGTCGCAACCGGTCCCTACGCCGGGGGTCCGCTCGTTTAATTTTTGCCGGCTGCGCGTTGGGAGCGATCGCAAATACACTAAAAATTGAACTAAAACATAAAAATAACAATTATACTTTATTTATAAAGCCATTTAAAAAAAACAGCTGCAACAAAGTGCTGTACACATGAAATTAAGAACATATAAACAAAAGATGAGATGAAATCATGAAAAACAACAGTCATGTGTTTAATACTGAAGTGGGTGGAGCATCACCAGGGGTTGCTAGGTGAGAGGCTGGACTCAGGTTTGAGGTGGTTGGCTGTGGTTGGCTGCGGTTTGTGACATCACAAACCGCAGGAAGTGAGAAACGAAGTGTATTTATCAAAGATAAATAAATCTTAGAGTAAATAAACCACTGGGTGCATTTTTTTGGCCTTAGGACTGTTTTTTTATGAAGTAAATACCCAAAGTTGAGTAAAAAAACCATTAAAAAGTTAATTTTGAATATGTGGTCCCCTTTAATTTATTTTTCGGTTGCGCAACAAAAATAAATTACTATTTGTTTTTTGAAACAATATTGAAGTAAATTAAAAGTATGTCAGCTTCCTTCCAAACCAATGAGTTCAAAATAAAAAATAAAAATAAAATACATGTATGAATGAAAATAAATTATTTAAAGCTCTTATGCTGATGATGAAGACAGGCATCTAGTGGTCAAATGGAGTACCCATAATGCATTGCACGTGTTTCAGTTTTCCAGAAAACAGTTAAAATAACTTTATCGATGCATTTTTAATGAAAAATCTACAATAAACAAACAAAAAAAGACAAAGAAACAGCATTCCTCAAGTCAACACATTAAAGAAATTTTACATTTTTGGACCTTGAGCGAAACTTGTATGTTAGGAGATGACATTCTGGGCGAATCGGTGCTAAGGGGTAGGAAAAGGTGCATACTTGCACCAATAGTTGGCAGTGTAGTGCAAATATTGCATAACCTGCTGGCTAGCAAATGTTGAATATAAATAGCGGTTTAAATTAGCTTCCCCTAATTTTCATAAGACATTTGTGCTTTTGAAATTGTGGACCTAAAAAAATTAATAAGCGTTATAGAAATTGTGGAACTAACTTTTTGATTAGCGTTGCCCACCACTGAGGTCCGCAATTTCAAAAGCACTAATGTCTTGTGAAAATTAGGGGAAGCTAAATTCTTAACCGCTAATTAAATTCAACAATTGCTAGCCAACAAGTTATGCAATATTTGCAATAGACTGCCAACTAGCGGTGCATGAACTGTTATACACCTTTATCCTACCTCTTAACCTTGATTAGCTCTGGATGTGATCTCCTACAATACACCTTTCGCTCATGGTCCAAAAATTTAAAAGTTGTTTAATGTGTGGATTGGTATTTCAGCTGCTTCTTTGTCTTTTTCTTTTGTTTATTGTAGATTTTTCATTAAAAATGCATCGATAAAGTAATTTTAAAACTGTTTACTGGAAAACTGAAGCACTGCAATGCATTATGGGCACATGACGAAAGCAAAGCACGAACCAAACCTTATCATGCTGTTGCTCCATTTGACCACTAGATGTCTGACTTCATCAGCATAACAGCTTTAAATAATTTATTTTCATTCAACTGTATTTTATTTTTATTTTATTTTTTAAATAAAATAAAAATATAATAAAACCACAGTCCAAACAACATGTTAGGAGCAGTGATGTCACTAACGCGTTACAAAGTAACGCGTTACTCTTGTCGGACCACTTTTTTCAGTAACTAGTAATCAGTAGTTGCTATTTAAAATCCAGTAATCAGATTAAAGTTACTTTCTCCAAATTATTTTGCGTTACTTTTTTGTAATTTTCTGTTGTACTGTAATTTAATTTTATTTACTCAATGCGTCTCGGCTGGGGAGTGATAAAAAAAAAAGACGGAAATTCGGTCAGCTGTGGCTGTTTGAAACCTGACACCGCAGCGTGCGTGACAGTCAGGAACTGTGAGCTGAGTGCGCTCACTCTGAGGAGCTGAGAGGAGGAGGAGACCACTTTCACTGCAGTTCAGTTACATTTGGAGTCGCAGCACAAGCCTCAAGCAGAGAGCTGCTGCGAGTCAGGAGGTCCCCCCGCCACCACCACCCCGTGACCAAAACAACAAGCTTGACTTCGGTGCAGCCCCCCCACACCTCCTGCTGTGTAGAAACTGGTGTGGCAGCTTTTAAGCTGGATGGATGCAATAGGTCTTCTGGTATTTACATACAAATACATTCTTTGTTCTGGTTTCTTCTGGTATTTACGCAAACAAGCTCATCTACAGCTCCATTCAGTGTCAGGAGAACGCACAGCATGCAGCCCTTTACAGAGTTCAGTAACCTGTGTGAGAACTGGGGCTTTGATTCAGAAATATATTTTTGTTATTACTTTATGGATAGAAAAAAGTATGGATATATACTGCAGTTGTTCAGCATATTGTTTTTGTACTATTAGTGCTTAGTGTATTCTTAGTTTAGAGTATTTCTTAATTCATATCTTAGAACGTATTTCTGTTTTTCTTTTACAATTTATATGTTTGTTTGGATGTAACTAAGACCCATGTGTACACAGTTTTCTAAAATAAAAATAAAAAACTCTGATTTTGATGTTAAAAGACTGTCTTTATTATATTATTTATTTTAAAAAGTATTTACAGAAATACTTTTTTGTAAAAATATTATTTGTTTAGTGAAGTCAAGAAGACACTATTTTTTATATAAAGCAAGTATTCCTTTATTCATTCAACCTTCATTTATGATGATATATCAAGAAATATTGCCTTATTTTTTATAAAAAGTATTTGTTTAATGACCTCAGACTTTTATGTTTCATAAAAACAAGTATTTATGTTTAATGAAGTCAAGAAAGACCATTTTGTTTTTGAATATTTTTATTAGTAATTATTTTATTAATACATTTACATTTTTTATGTATTGTGACAGAGAGGGTTCTTGTCAGCAGCTGCTGAAAGTAACTAAAGTAACTTAGTAATCTAACTTAGTTACTTTCCAAATCAAGTAATCAGTAACTTAACTAAGTTACTTTTCCCAAAGACTAATCAGTAACTTAACTAAGTTACTTTTTCAATGTAACTATGCCATCACTGGGAGAGATACCTTGAATTTTTAAAACCACCAGATCATGATAAAGTGATTTCTTACCACACACCCCAACAGCAGAAGCACAATCAGAGCTCTGACAAACTTTTCTGAAAGGCCACACCTGCTCCTTTATCTGCTTGCCTTTCAATCAGTGATGGAGAGCACCAACAGGTGCCACTGGTTACATCAAGAACATAAAAATACAATAAATTAATTCATTTATTTGCTCATTCTTTTGAGAATTGTGAAAAGTCTCTCCATTCTGTCTCTACTTACATTTGTTCTTCTCTCTGCTGCTTCATCTCTTCTGATGAACTGAAATAAATCATCCTCTCTGTCCTGCTGCCTCTTTCTTCCCCGTCTCCGTTCCTCAGCCCTGGCTCACCCGCTGCTGCACTTGGACCTGGAGTGTCCTCAGTGATGGAGACAGTTAGGACAGGAGGTGCAGTGGAAGGTCTGTCCTAAAACGTCGTCCATGATGACAAACCAGAGAACAAGTCACAGCAGCAGCGGCTTCCCATTAACTCCTCCTGACCCACCTGGATATTTACAGTCCTGGACAGAAGAAACATCACTGTTGGCAAAAAGAGCAACAAACATTTAAAAAAAAAAAACTTCACATGTATTAACAGCTGCACGTACAAATTATATTCTTCATTACACATGCACATACTTTGTATTTATTTTTTTAGATTATCCTTATCTGTTAAGCACCTTGGTCAATGCAAGGCATTGCAGGAAGGTGCTATACAAATAAAGTTTATTATTATTATTATTATAACTTCAATTCAAAGACCACATCAACAGGTCAAAGTTACAGATCAAGTTTAAAATGCACTTCCAAGTTGTATCCAAGTTTAATTCATATAAGAGTCAATTAAGCTTAATTTATTTCAATATTGTTTCAAAAAACAAATAGTAATTTATTTTTTGTTACGCAACCGAAAAATAAATTAAACCAATTCCAAAATTCTATAGGCAGTCAACAGATTTAATGAAAAGTAACTAAAATGATCCTAAAAGGATGAAATTACAAAAATCAAAGGATTTATTTAATACTTTACGTTAGGGCTGTGCGATATGACGATATATATCGTGGGGACGATAGAAACGTGTCTATCGTGCTACTTTCCTTCTATCGTCTCTATCGTGATAAATAAGAATAAAAAAATAACTGTCGCAAAGAAGCTTCATATTGTGGTTTTGCGAGATGACGGCGCTGCTTTATGTTTGACGCACGCGCGGGTTTGCGACACATGCTTTACGTTGTTAAACTCGAGAGCAACAGAGCCGCAGGCGCATGAAGCCGGTGTCTCAACAAGGAGAAAACAGCTGCACAGGCAGCCCAAGAAGAATAACTTTTACCAAAAAGAGGGGGAAGCTCACCTTGTTAGCTTCCATTATTTCGCTCCGCTGAAACTCTGAGACAAAATGGGTCCAGAGGACACGAACCCAGAGTCCAACCGAGTCCGAACTCGGGTCCAGTTAACCAATACAAAACAGACCAGAGACACAACAGAACCGCAATCAAACGCAACGTTTTCTCTTTTCTGTTTCTTGCTTTGTTTACTCAAACTTCAGAGCGGATTTCTTCTTCGTGAGTTTCATTAGCAGCTGTTGTTTTACCGCCACCTGCAGGAAAAATTTGGACCAAAGTAGAAAAGGAGTTGTTTGTTTGTTTGTTAGTTTATTCATTTTATAATATGAAATACAACAATTAACGTATTCATAATAGAAAAAAAAAAATAAAATGAAAGGTAGCAGATGAAGAATAAATCTTATTAAATCTGCTCCTTATTCATCTAATAACAGTTCAAACAATATTTTCTATAATAACAAAATAAGTAAATAACTCAGTCAATTTTCAATTCACATATATCACACATTAAATTAGATTCATTTATATTTTTTTAGCAATTCATTTTTTACCAGTTTCTTAAATACAAGGAATGATTTGGCTTCCTTAACATTTGTCATTTGGCATTAAGTCATTCCATAATCGTACTCCTTGAATTAAGGTAGATCTTAGGTAGATCTAGTTTCTACTTTGGTCCAAATTTCCTTGTTCTTTTTGTTCACATTCTTATAATTGTAACTATCTGTAGTAAAATAATAAAATAAAAAAACTTTGGTCCAAATTTTTCCTGTACACACACATCGTGTTGTATATATCGTGATATATATCGTTATCGTGATATAAAAAAGTCCATATCGTGATATATGATTTTTTCCATATCGCCCAGCCCTAAGGCCTGCACTGGGTCCAAGGATTTTGGACTGAGTGGTGGGGGGTGTAGGTGTAGAATTAATGGGTCATTAGCATGTGAATCGACATTATCTAGCTCACTGAAAGTGAGCGGGGGATTTAGAAGCCAAGTTTACTTGCGCAAAAAAGCGCAGCCTTAGTCAAAGTAGTGTTAAAACAACATGAAATTAAGAACATTTAAACACAATTATTATTATTAATTTTTTTTTATTAAATACGATAACCTCGTAAATTTGGAACCTCGTAAGTTGATGTGCTCATAAATCGGGGACCACCTGTATATATATATGTGTATATATGTACCGTATTTTCCGGTCTATAAGTCGCACCTTTATGCCTAATTCGTATGCCCTGCGACTTATTGAGCAGTGCGACATGTTTATGGATTTTTTCCCATATTTTTAGACAAATTTTTGGCTCAGATATGACCGTTTTTCATTTTGGCAAAAATGGTGCAGTACCACTTTTGGCCGCTAGGGTGTAGTACCACTTTTGTCCGCTAGGGTGCACCAACCGTTCCCACCTCATGTGTCTGACAGCAGCCTCCTCTGGTCGGACACACTCTGTCGCAGCCCTGCCTCCTGCTCTGGAGGTATGAACTACTATTAGCTCAGTGTTTGTTAGCAATGGGTACTATTTATCTAAATAGCTCATGAACTACAGGACAGATTTGATCAAACTTACAGAAAGTAATCACTAGATGGACATTTACAAACTATTAGCTTCATGAGTCAGTTGAGCTAAAATTTGATGTTTTAGCTTCGTTGATGTGTTCGCTTATAGCTCCGTATTTACCGTAAACGGGTACTATTTATCTAAATATCTCATGAACTACAGGACAGATTTTTATCAAACTTACAGAAAGTAATCACTACATTGACATTTACAAACTATTAGCTGTATGAGACATTTGAGCTAAAATTGGATTTATTTATATTTCATTTTCGCAGCGCACGCGACGGTTTGGAAGACGTCAAAGCGAAACAATTTAAATCCAGCAGATTTGACCATTACGTGAATTTATTAAGGAACGGTTAAGCTCAGAAACACTTTTGCTATAATGTCAGTGTCAATTCTACGTGAGTGAGGTTAGCCGCAGGACCTTGCAACAAGTCCTCACTCCAGCCTACTCCAGTAACGGGTCCTTTTAACTTTTATCCTTGCACACGAGTATTACCCGATAGGTCTCCAGATTAGTTAGGATTAAGGCTGAGACGAGGTAAATTCACCCAGACTGTTCACTGTCTCCGATCTGCAATGTCATATCCTCGTTTCACTCCGCAGAAAGCCTGACTTAGCAGAATGGAGTCAGATCGTATCTCACGGAGAAACATGCATTAACGACAGCTTACCTCTTGTAGATAGAAATTGTTATCCGCCTGGTTAGCTTTGGAACCCAGGAAAATAAGGTTCCAGGATATTGTTTTACTCTTGCGGCTAATAAAACCATTCAAAACCTCCAATAATTTTGTTGTTATCTTTGAACCAAGTTTCCCATCATTTAATATCACATGACTCAATGAAAAAATCCAAATTTGTACGTTTTATGTTTCTTTAATTAATAGTTGCAAGGGGTAACAGCATAAGCACTTCTTACTACAGAAAAGATTTCATCAAGTTACATGACTTGCATTTAAAGAGTTAAAAGATTCAACAACTCACCAAAAGGTGTCCTCTACACGTTAGGCTTTAAGGTGTTTTCAGCTCAATTGAATTGAGTTGCAATCCAATGAATAATTTGTATAATCTCCAAAAATGTTGGTTTATTCTACCTTCTACAATAATCTGATTCCGATCAAATATGTTTAATCCATCCAGGTAATCTTGTTGTGTTCCAACTTGTTTTTATTTCCTCCAGGAAACTTTGTTTTATAATCCCATCAGGAAATCTTGTTGTTTTTCTACAGAAAAACCTCCAGGTGATGCTGTTATGTTAAAAATCCCAGCTTTAATCCATCAAAACTGTTGCATTCCATAAAAAATCTGGTAATCCCTTTAGGCAAATCAATTATTCCACAAAAGTGTTATATCCATTCAAAAATGTTGTAATCCTTCATTTGTTCTGCGGTCCTGATGAAAAGGCCTTCCTTAGCCGGCCGGAGCCTAAAAAGTACGTTGTGTACCCTTATCAATTACTACGAAACCTCAGGCCTCAGAACACAGACCTGGAATCTTCCAAAATGTTGATACCGTGTACAAGACTCCCTCTAAATTCCCTTTATTCTGTTGCTGACAGAAAGGGAGAAATCCTTAATCCGGAGCCTAAAAATGGAACATAGTGTACTTACAGAAACAACTCGCCCGTTGCACTCTTGACTCTCTGCTTTAATTCATCAAAGCTTGTAGTTTTTTTTCCAAAAGATTCTTGGTTCTGTCCAGTTGATGAGGTACTTTCAGCAGGATGGAGATAAAGAGTACACCGTGTTTTCTCAGTTCTCAGTCCAAGGCCCGTCAGCCTTCAGTGGGCAGATCCTGCTCCGGGGTCGGTCTCGGATGACCCAAAACAGTAACTTAATTAATAGTTGAATTAAATCAAAATGAATTTGTTTGTTCCACAAAAAATCTTTTCAAATCAGGAGAAATGGTATTCCATAGAAAAGCAGCTTTTAATTAATCGAAGCTTGTTGTACGGCGCGGATGAACAAGGCTTTCAAAGCAGGCTGTGAAAGAAAGAACATCCTGTTCTCTCAGACTTTAAACAATCAGTCTTCCATGGCCAGGTCTCCGGGCTGATGTCTTCCTTCACATCAAGGGTTCAGAAAAATAGTATATTCCTTTAAATTATGTTTAATCCATCATTTTATTCTGTGGTGCTGACAAGAGACCTTCCGAAGCAGGCCGGAGACTAAAAATAGAACATTGTGTTCTTTTAGACTGTAAACTACCCACCCGCTTTACGCCTGACCTTCGATCTACGAAACTTCCTCCAAACTCCCTTCAATCTTCTGTGGTACTGATGAAAGGTCCTTAATAGTAGGATGGAGGAGATACAGGAGGCTTTTTTGCTGTTATATTAAATTTGATTTAATTTTAATCCTTTGGACAAGAACTGGGGATGATATTTCACAAAAAAGCAGCTTTAATTCATCAAAACTTGTTTATTTTCCATCATCTGTTCTGCGGTACTGACAAACAGGGCTTCAGAAGCGGTGTTCCCTTAGCTTAAACAAGCTGATAAGCCAAGACCCGTCAGAGCAGATCCCGATGCCGCAAAGAGCACTTCTTTTATCCAGGAGTAAACTCTTTTTGAATTAATCCAATCTTCTTAAAGTATCCAGCAAATTCAACTAATTCTTCATGACTTCAGCAACTTCAGCAAATTGTATTCCATAATTATTGTTGAATCTAATCAAGAGATGTTGTTTTGTTCCACAAAAAAATATTTTCAGATCAGGAAAAATAGTATTCCACAAAAAAAGCAGCTTTTAATCCATCATTGGTTCAGTCGAACCGACGAGAGGCCCTCAACAGCAGAGCGGAGATAAAAAGTACACCGTGTTCCACTAACATAAACAGCCTTGCGGCGGACCGTCGGCGCTCAGAGCTTCTCCCAAAATTACTTTAATTTTTCACCAAACAATGTTATCCTTGTGACTGACTTTTCTTTATGCAGAAAGAGGCTTTTTTGCTGTTATATTAAATTTAATATAATTTTAATGCTTTGGACAAGAACAGGAATATTTCCCTACCTTCTGTCGGCAACTCCACAGGGGCTATTTACCAAAGGTAAGGAAAAAATACCTCAATCCTGAATCAAGATTTGAGGCTATATTCCAGCTCTGCAATTAATCCAATTTTGAAGAAGAATAGCAAGGGATCCAGGCTGAAGCAAAAAGATCTCCTTTTTTGGTCCAAGGAGTCTTTTTAGAATATTCTATCTTCTTCTTTTTAGTTCCAGAGCGTCCGCCTTTGTCCAGTAATATCCAAATGGTCTTCAAAAAATCTTCAGCAAACTTCTCTTCTCAAACCTCCTTATTTATGCTCTAACAGAGGTACTTCAGCCCCCACTTACAGACGCTATGTCACTTTTCTGTCATTCTATTGGTCAATGTTGAGGTAATGTTTTACACCTCCTCCACCCTCTCGGACTCTGATGACCTAATGCTGTTTCAACTCTCAGCCCTCCCTTCGCATGAAAACTCTGGTCACCTTTCACCCATTTTTGGAAAACCACCTTTTAGCGAGCCGCAAATCTTACAAAACATACATTAATCATATCATTATACTCACAATACTATAATCATGCATCTTCAGTTAATTACTTGACACACACTTCACATATTCAATCACTTATCACACTTTGTTTCATATAAGAACACTTTTTTTATATAATTATATGTGTTTGATTTAGAAGTGAACTGTTTATTAAGAGCCTTAAAACTCTTTTCTGCAGCTCTTCCTCTGTGAGTGCAAAAAGTGTGCACCTTTTTATCTCATCTGACCTATTTCTGCTCAGAGAGAGAGACCTGCTTGAGTGCTTGTGTTATTATTATTATAACTCCTTGTGTGTTTCTCTGTGTGCATGCTTATGTCTTGATAAGCCTCATCTGTCTGCAATAACGCTTTGCTTCTGAATGTTTTAGTGTGGATCCTGTAATAATTATTATTCTTATTATTTTGTTAAAATAATTTTTGTTACTTTTAAACAGACCTTGAAGCAAGAAGCAAAAACTCCTTTTTACAGCGACTCTTTTCTGCAGCTGTGTGAAACACGAAGAGGCCTGGCTGTCTTGCTCCTGCCTTGAGCGTGTGTTTGGAGTGCGTGAGAGTATGTGCGCCCACGTGCGTGTGTGTGAGTGAGCGTGTGTGTGCGTGTGTGTATGCGTGCGTGTTTTTATGTGTACACGTGCGGCCAGCTGTGGACTGTCTGGTTAGAGGCCTGTTCATGTGAAAGATTCACAAAGATCACAACACATGTCTTATATGTCTGCTTATGAGTTTAAAATGCCATAAAAATTAAACTAATCAAGGCTAGGTCAAACACCAAGGGGTAAAAAGTGTACCATCACACCCTGCTCTCAGCCCTGTGCCAAAGGCAACTTACCATGTGTGTGTATATGTGTTGTAAAGGTTTTGCAGCAGTATAAGTCTGTTTTCAACATAAAAGTCCTGCATACTTCGACAGCTAACAAGTATAATTTTTTAAGTGATTATCTTGCTAAATTTTAAAGAAAATACTGCAGTCCCACCCGGGTGCTCGTAGCAAAACTACTTTTTAAATCCAGCGGATTTGACAATTACGTTCATTTATTAAGGAAAAGTTCAGCTAAGACACATCTTTGCTATAATTTTCAGCAAACAAATAATTGTTTTTACCGTGTTAATCTTGTTAAAGTCCTTCCGTGTGGCAGCCATTTGCATCAGAGCTATCCACCAGTCCACATTTTGGGTTGTCCGTGGTGACGCGTAACATACGCGACGCGTCAGCGGTGATGCATAATAGATGCGACTTAAATAGAGGTGCGACACGTTTATGGATTTTTCCAATTTATTGCCAATAATTGGACAAAGCGACTTATAGAGAGGTGAGACTTATAGAGTGGAAAATATGGTATATATTACCGGTACTGTATATATAAATGTTATTTTTAACAAAGTGTATTTTTAAGTTGTCATATTTCCCACACAGAACCGTGCAGGAGCAGGTGCGATGATGGGTGCCACTGTTTCTTTGAGGCTTTTTACTGCACGTTTCTGTCTGTGTCTTGTTAACTTGGCTGTCAGTGAGTGAGAGACACAGGCTTGTTGTTACCATGGTGACCATATTGAGCCACTGCAGCAGCTTTAACATTTCTTTTGACTGACTTGTTTTACATGTTGTATACAGATTTTTTTATTTATTATTATTATTATTATTTTAGATTACGTAGTTGCATTTGGCAACTTTCAAAATTTCCTCAGAAATGCTCTAGTTTTTTATTTATTTTGTAAACTGTTTTATGATTTCAGCACATCCTGGTTACACTTGTATGATTAACTGAGATTAAAGCATAAAGGAACGTTTGAATTTAGTTTTTTTTGTGCTACAAAGTGGGATTAGCAGCTGAGGCTTGTGGGTTCTGTTGAATGGAAAGTCAGTTTTGAAATCCACAGATTAGGCGTTCCTTGAGTCCGTCTGAACCAGAGTCTGACAGGGTATCTGCGGGGTTGTAAAAGGTATTAAAAAGTAGTAAATAAAATTAACACAAATTACAGCCTTTAAAAAGTATTAAAAAGTAAAAAACGTAATCTGACGAGGTATTTTTTTAAAAAACCTACACAACTATATTTTTCCCGTTCTATCGGCGAAAAAAAATCTTGTGAATTTATTTATCTTTTCTAATTTTATGTTCGAGTAGGACCTAAGCTAAATCAATGACGTCATATCGTCGGTCAGTGTGCGTTCTCTCCTACAGTCAGCCGAGGGCCGAAAGAGCTTCCAGAACCGTCATGGGAAATGTAAGTTTTCAGACCTCTGGTGAGAGGACGCCAGATTCAGAGACTGGCTTCAGCCAACAGCCGAGAGGCTTCTTGTCATGTCTGTAAAAAGAAACAGGAAGGAGGAACGTGGCTCGTTTCTCCGAAATTTAACAAGAAAAGCACCTAAACAATTATTTGTTAGCTCGAAATTATAGTAAAGGTGTGTCTCAGTTTAACGTTTTCTTAATAAATGTACTTTAATGGTCAAATCAGCTTCATTTAAAAAATAGTTTCGCTGCCTTGGTGCTCCGTGAACGCGCAGAGGACGAGAACCAGGAAGGAGGAACGCAGCTTGTTTCTCCGAAATTTAACAAGAAAAGCACCTAAACAATTATTTGTTAGCTCGAAATTATAGAAAATAAAAAAATGTCACATTTTTGTCATCTGTGTATGTTTCCCATACAAGACGAAATTTGTCTCTGCATTTAACCCAACCACCACCAGGTGGTGCAGTGGGCAGCCATAGAAAGCGCCCGGGGAACTGAGGAAATAGGTGTGCACTCATAGACACCCCAAGGTGTGTAGTGGCCGGGGCGCGAACCTGGGTCCTTCGGGTCCAAAAAAGAGGTGTGTCTCAGTCTATCATTTGCTTAATAAATGTACTTTAATGGTCAAATTTGCCGAGGTGTTGCAGCTGTTTGGACGGTTCCAAGCAGAGAGCAGAATTAAGGTGGGGAGCATATGACAGGCCGATTGAGTCACTAATAGCTAGTGAAGATTCTTTGTCATCCAGGACATGGTAACCTCTAAAAAGTGCAAGAAAAAAACAATAAAGTATAAAGTATAGTATAATAAATAAAGTCCAGTTGTTTTTGTCTTGAACTTTTTTGAATTTGTCATTATAGCCATGTTTTCCTATAACATGATACAACAGCCAACCTCATGCCATACACCTGTTACTACTCTGCTGCCATCAAGTATTGCTGTATTATTATTTTTTTGTTCAGTCAGAATGAATGGAAACAGTCATATCTCAGTCAAAAAAATGCTTTATAAATATGGGAAAAAAATCCATAAACGTGTCACTTCGGCCTATAAGTCGCAGTGCATGTAAACTATGAAAAAAAACTGCGACTTACAGGCTGAAAAATACAGTAGTTATTAGGGGTGCAGGGAAAAAATTGATTATTTAGATTTAGATTCTTAGTCCTGGCGAATCAGAGCCTATTCTAAAAGCCCCAAAATCGATTTTATTCATTTATTTTTATTGTTTTTACATTAAAACCCAAAAGATAAAGAAAATAAAACCATATCGGAGTCAGAGAGTCTTTATTGTCATTTGCACCGCATGTGGTACATGTGATGAAAACGAGATTATGTACACAGGGTCCCAGTTACATCCAACAACAAATGCAAGAGAAAAACAGTAATAACATCTAGGATTAACTAAGAAAAACATCAACTAGTAATACACTAAGCCCTAATGTAGTGGAAAAACATCATTATAAACAGCAGCACGAACATGAGTCTGTATGAGCAGATGGTCACAGATGAACACAGCAACAAGAAAACAGATCAGCATCAGCATGATGTGATATTTTGCAGTGATTATTCATATTGATTATTTATTCATGAGTCTAACAGCCTCAGGGTAGAAGCTGTTCCTCAGTCTAGTGGTTCTACATTTGATGCTCCTCAACCTCTGTCCTGAGGGGAGTGGGGCAAAGAGTGAGTGTGCTGGGTGAGTGGGGTCTTTCATGATGCAAGTGGCTCTTTTCCTGCATCTGGAGTTGTAAATGTCTGTGATGGTGGGGAGACTGACTCCAACATCTTCTGTGCAGCCTTCTCATATCTCATAGTAAATGAAAGAATACATAAAATGAAAGGTGGCAGAAAGAAGAAGAAATCTTATTTTATCTGCCCCTTTTTTCAATAACCTAATACTGGTTATTTAAGTTACAGAATTTAATGCATTCCTGTATTATTTGTTCTTATTTTTGGTATAAATATGAAACGATGCAAAATATTTGATACAATAAGGAACCTAAAATTGTTTTAAATAAATGTTCCATTTGTTTACATTGTTGTTTATTCTTTTCAGCTTGTCACTTACAAAACTGAAACTAAATGTATGACCATTTTAATAGAAAAATCGTTTCTGAATCGAAAAATCAATTTTGAATCGTATCGTGACACCAAAAATCGGAATTGAATCTATTCTCCAGACACTGAGAGATTCGCACCCCTAGTAGTTATTATTTGTATCTCTCTCTTTTTGAATTGTGCATGTTTTCAGCGTTGAATTCTTTTAATTAAACTGTTCTTTTTTCAAGTTTACAGTTTTTCGTTTGCCATTAGAGCTATGTTATGTGTGGGAACAATTAAATAACTTTTTGTCTTGGGTTAGATTTAAATAACAAATAGGTCAGTGCATTTATTGAGCCAAGAAGCAAATTGATGTATCCAGTAATTACTATAAAACTACAGTTACTACCAAAGTTTAGGATGAAAATGACAGTAATCTATCACTTTACCATTAGTTGCTCTGAACTGAAATACAAGAGGTTGCTGCTACAGGTGCAGCTTAGTGTCGTGATGGAATAAAAAAATATTGTGATGGTATTAAAAAAGGGTTAGGGTTATGGTTAGTATTAAAAGGTATTAAATTTAACTCAAGAATTTCTGTATATACCCTGGTCTGAACTCTGGGCTTCAGTGTTTGGGTTTGAGCCGTCAGTAAAACTCCACTGATTATTTTCCTGATGTGATTCCAGTCAAAGCTTGAAAAACCAGTGAACGCTGGTGGCTGAGATAAATGTCATGTTTGTTTCTGTTTGTTTCTTTCTTGGAGCAGCAGTGTTTCTCTCCTTCCCTCCAAATCCTTGTCAGCAGTAATGGTCTCACGCCCAGCCCCATCCCCAGCCCAACACGCCGCTTCAGGTTGGTACATGATTTTAAAAGAGCTTTCTCTGACCAACACTGCTCTGTGATTGATTTTATATATTCAGATGGTTTGTTTCTGCTTTAGCTGATGTTTTCTAGAATAACCTGATGCTGGGCTTTCTGTTTTATTCTTCAGCCGACGGAGTCAGAGCCCAATCAACTGCATCAGAGCCAGCATCCTCGGCCCAATAAAACGCAAAGGTAGGACGTGCTTATAATCATGACTTCATGGCTCTTTGAAAGATTAGAAACATGCTGGATTGGTTTTTCAAACTTCCTCACACAAATTTCAATCAGCAGACCCACTTTTCTTGGAAATGTTTGCATCCAACTCTTAGGATAAATGAGTATTTGAAGGTTAAATCCTATGTAATCATACTGTAACGGCAGAATTTGTCGTTCCACTTTCATCTGTGCACAGTTCTGTCGCGGAGCGAAAAGGGGAAATTGGAAATACCCACCGTTTGTTCGTGCATGTTGTGAATATGATGACTTAATAAGTGAGCTACAAACTTCCATTTTGATGTGTGGCTACATGCAGGTGTGAGGGACTCACTTTTGTGCTGCTGCTGTTCGGCGTACAGTATTGTTTGCACTATTAGTGTTTAGCGTGTTTCTTGACAAGGTTCGGGGTAGCCAGCTTGCCCGTCACAGACACACTCCGGCGGTTACGTGATGGATTCCTGGGTGAATGGAAGGTCATGTGGCTGTCAGTCCAGTCAGTAGAGGATATCGATGTTTACATAATTGGATTTATGATAACAGCAGCTTTACTGTTCGGCACCTGTGGATCACTGTTCTATCGGAAATTGAGGAAGACTCTGAGCCAGAGTGAAAGTTTGATCCGTGCCATGACCTCAATAAATCAGCTGCTTAACGAGGTTTGGGACTCGTCAGCGTGTTGGAATGAATCTGGATGGGGATTCATAGCATGGATCAGTGGAAAGATTAAACCATATTGGATTTGGATCATCCAGATGGACTCTCAAGGCTGCAGGAAAAAGAAAACTGTCTGCCTGAAGGAAAATCAACAAGCTATCTGAATTTGACTCCCCAAACAGCCTTGGAAATGGGCTGACTAAAAAATTTCTCCTGGGTCATGAGTAACCGAGGACAACAACTGCATCTATCGCACCACTCCCCGGAGAACTTTCTGTGAGTGCTTATCAGAAATGCTGGCTGGAAACATCACAGAACTGTGGCTGATCTGTAAAGAGGCTCATGGACTAAATCTCACCGCCTGGACCTCAAATGCATATGTAATTTGTCTTAACTGTGCTTGCTGGTAGAGTTTTTTTTGATAATAATAATAATGAATGTAATTTATAACACACTTTTTATAACGCACTTTTCATTAACAAAAATCTCAAAGTGCTACAAAGAGCAACTAAAATCAAAGATCAAATAAAAAAGTGATAAAATCATGTAAAATCAATGATAAAACAACAAAAATCAATAATAAAATCAATTAAAAATAATGATAATATCAACTAAGATCAGAGGTAAAATCATGCGGAGGCAGAGTAGGCTCGCTTAGAAAGAAAAGTCTTTAAGCCTTGTTTAAAGTCAACCAGTGACTGTGGAGCTCTCAGGTAGTCAGGGAGGGAGTTCCATAGGCGGGGGGCAGCCACACAGAATGCCCGGTCTCCCATGGTCCTTAATTTGGTTTGTGGAATGTGAAGGAGATTACTGTTCTGTGATCGTAGAGACCGGGTGGATGAATATGGTGCAAGAATGTCCTTTAGATAATCTGGTGAAGTTCCGTGTAAGCATTGATGTGTAATGAGAGCAGTTTTGTACTGAATTCTGTAGGTGACAGGAAGCCAATGGAGGTTATGGAGAATGGGTGTAATATGTTCAAATTTACGAGCTCTCAACAAAATCCTTGCTGCACTGTTTTGAATATATTGAAGTTTCTGAAGGTTTTTGCCAGGGATTCCAACAAACAGGGAGTTGCAGTAGTCGAGCCTGGAGGAGACAAAGGCATGGACGAGCTTCTCAGCATCAGAAAAAGTCAGAGATGGGCGAAGTTTGGAGATGTTTCGAAGATGGAAGAAGCATGTTTTAAACAGATGCTTAATGTGATGTTCAAATAATAATAATAATAATAATGAATTCAATTTATAACGCACTTTTCATTAGTGAAAATCTCAAAGTGCTACACACGTTGAATGCTACACACATTCATACACCGGTAGCGGCAGACTACCATGCAAGGTGCTTTCCAGTCCTACCGGGAGCAACTCAGGGTTAAGTGTCTTGCCCAAGGACACAACGACACATGGTGTTGGGAACCGGGATGTAAGATGAGAGTCTATTTTTATTCCAAGATTTGTAACAGAGGTGGAGAGGGGGATGTCTTGACCAGAGAAGGAGATTGTTGTTAAAGTTGATGCTTGTATCTGGTGAGGGGTGCCAATCAGTATGGCCTCAGTCTTGGAGCAGTTTAATAGCCTATATGCCACGGGTAGTGGTGACGTACTTCCGTTAAAATATGACTCACACGCTTCACTTCCGGCTCTCATCTACTACTGTTGTTGTTAGCGGTAGCTTCTAGAACTAGACCATGTAAAAGACAAAAGGTAAATTATCTGCGAGCTACTGGTACAACAAGAGAGATTTGTTGTGTGCCGTTGTGTCCAGTGAATAGCAGGGACAATAGAGCGCTTAGTTTTTTATATTTTAATGCCAGAGTTCGTGGCTAACCGAGTTAGCCTTAAAGCTAACACTCGGTTGTAGCTGGCGTTTTAAACCTCAGAATATTCAAGAGCCAGCATCAAACAGTGGTTAAAAAGGAGCTGTACCTGCATTGTTCCAGTGGAATAATTGTCCCTTCCACTTCCATGACCGGGGCTTTGGGAGAGAAGCAGAGAGGACAGCGAGGAGGAGGAGAACACAACAACAGCTGCAGCTCAGTAAGAAACACGATTATCACTCGACTCCACACCCTGCACTTGTAGATTTAATGTTGGAGTCATGATGAGTGATTTAATAAAAGTTTGTAACTACATACTTTTAAAATAATATTCAGATTTTAACATATGTTTTCTAATCTGTAAATATGTTTGTAAACTTAGTAACTTCAGGGCTGTTACACCTCTGAAATATTCTCTGCTGTTTCCTTTAATATGAAACCAGAACTGTTTCACTTCAATGAAACATTTAATTTCCTGAGATGTAATTAATTTATTTTAAAGCATAACTCTCATAAAGAGTTCTCCGTTTGGTTTTTTACTTGTAGGTAAATATGAACACTTGTTTTTTTTTTCCAGGTTTGCATCATCTGACCTCCTGATGTGTTTCTGGCCCATGACTGCTCTGCTCTGCCATTCATGGTCGGTGTTCACCAAGAACTGAGAGGAACTCCCCATCAAGTTCAACTTGTGTTTATTTGTCTTATACAGGTTAACACAGAGTTAACAGTACAATGAAGTGCTCAGGATGAGAAGAGCAGATTTGACTTGCTAAAAATCAAAGAACAAACTACTGTATGTATACTAAAAGCATGCACAGTGAAAAAGTAATTATAATATTCACAAAGTCCTGAAGAGAGACGGATATAACAATGCAGCAGGATGAATTTGAATTAACTACTGCAAGTATTTCAAGCTAGTAATATAAGCTAACATGCACATAAAGTTTTAAATATATATATATATATAAATATATACACATACAGTATATATAATAATATATATTATATATATGTGTATATATTTGTATATATATATATATTTAAAACTTTATGTGCATATATATGTATGCACATAATCAACATTACACAGGTTGTGTGACAGGTTATTGCACAAGTACTGTAGTGACATTGAGATTTAATTATTAGTTATTACCAGTTGTTCAGTGTTATTTATTGATTATTTAACCACACCACCCCGTCAACTCATACCCTGCAGCCCGTTGAGTTCTTCCTGTTCTTAAATGACCTTGACCTTGGATCAAAGCAACGGGACCTTGCTGACCCGTACGGTGTCCATCAGTCCACGGTCAGACGGATTTTCACAGCAACTTTGTATTGACAGTACTCGGCTCTACCTGAAGAGCAGATACATAAAAATCTACCTGCAGACTTCAAGGACTACCCTGACACTACAGTCACACTACTTACTACTTGTAAGAAAATAAAATGTTCAAAACATTCTGACTTTTGTCTTCATTGATGTATTACTGTATTTTGGTTTAAGACAGGCTTAGAGTCGTTTTAGCCATTTTATTAAAAAGAAATTTGATGATAATGTTACATTACTGTACAAAACGTATGAGTCAAGCTAAATGAGGCACAATATTTAAACACTGTTTAAATTATATTATTATTATTACATCTTCTGACTAACTCCCAGCTTCCTCGACTGCTTTTGGAGATTTAAAAACATGTAATCAGTCAGATTACAGTGCCTCAGTGGAACAACTTGTTTGTATTTGGTTTTGGATCCAATCTCAGCTCCTCACTGCTTCCCTCATGTTTGAGCTGTAGCGGTGGTGTCTTCCCACGTCTCACAAACATCTAGGATGGACCAGGGGTTCCCTCATCATCACCAACACCTGCCGTGTCCTGTGCAGTGAAAGAAAACATCTCTTATTAAGGCCTGCTACAAACAGTGATTTAACAGGTTTGACTTCAGCTCAACTTTTGTACACAAACTTGAATTAAAATAACTTTTGTTTCTAAATCTGCTCTAAATCTCCTGCCTCCTTGTTTGAAACTGAACTGTCAGGTGGCTTTGACTCAAACAGTGGGGCTTCTGGCTCTCTTCCTCATGGACTGTAAACACTCAGCCCTAACTGACTTCTCCTGCCTCCTTGTTTGAAACTAACATTTGTGTTAATAAGAAACATTGTACAGACAAAACACGTTTACTCAACAGATTAGCAAGGCTAACTATGTTAGCTGTGTTAGCCTACATGAGGCAGTTTGGTGAACTGAAAACAAATACCGACTTACCTTCATATTTATTTATGTAGTTGGACACAAAGCTTAAATCCTTTATCCTTCTTAATGTGGGCGCTTTAGAGAAGGTCTGAATTATTCTGTAGACATTATTAACAGTGACTGTCGGCAAGTCCTGCAGAGATCTCGTGAAGAACGCCATCGCTAACACCGTGTTGACTGCAAACCGGAAGTGCGTCTTACGGGTGAAGAATGCGGAAGTGCTGGAACGGAAGTCCGTGGCATATAGCCTATTGAAGAAGGTTCTGATTCATCCATGCCCTTATTTCCTCCAGGCAGGCAGAGAGAACAGTGAGTGAAGATGGAGATGACAATGGTGATGATGATGATGCTCCAGTCCTGATGTAAAGCTGTGTATCATCGGCATAACAGTGAAAAGAAATGTTGAACTGATTAATAATTTGACCTAAAGGCAGCATGTAAAGGGAAAATAGCAGGGGCCCCAGAACTGACCCTTGAGGGACACCACAGGAGACACACTGTCTGGGAAGTGGCCTTGCCAAGACTAACACATTCCAGCCTATTGGAGAGGAAAGATTTGAACCAGTTCATGACAGTGTCACAGAGACCGACTTCCACATGAAGGATGGAGGAGGACACTATGGTCCACAGTGTCGAAAGCTACAGTGAGGTCAAGGAGGACAAGGATGGAGGGAGAACCAGTGTCAGCAGCCATGAGGACATCATTGGTAACTCTCAGCAATGCAGTCTCAGTAATGTGAGCCGCCCGGAAGCCAGACTGAAACTTCTCATACAGAGAGTGTTGTTGTAGGTGGTCCTGCAGCTGAGCAGCAACTGCTTTTTCCAGCATTTTAGACAGAAATTGGAGGTGGGAAATTGGGCGGTAATTAGAAAGAATGTCGGGATTCAAATTAGATATTTTTCAGAAGAGGCCTAATGATGGCAGTTTTTAGAGGCAGTGGAACATGACCAGATTGTAGAGACTTATTTATTATTTGTGTGATTATTCATTCATTCATTCAACCTTTATTTCTACAGGCTAGCCTCGCTGAGCCACAGTGACTCATTTACAAGAGGGACCTGTCTCACTCACTCAAACCTAGGGTCAATTTAGAGTCACCAATCAGTCTAACATGCATGTTTTTGGTCTGTGGGAGGAAACCGGAGTACCCGGAGAAAACCCATGCATGCACGGAGAGAACATGCAAACTCCACCCAGAAAGGCCCCCCGGGCCGGGACTTGCACCTGGGACCTTCTTGCTGAGAGGCAGCAGCTCTACAAGTTGTGCCACCGTGCTGCCCACAGATTAATGGGCTTATTGCAGAGTGATTGGATTTCATGAGAGACGAGGGGAAGGGATCTAGCTGAACGGGAGAAAGACACCAGTCTTGTTTTCAAGGGAGCATGTAGGTCCGGAAGCTCCTGGAGAGATTGGTTGTAGTAATCCAAAGAATCATTTGCAGATGAATGATTGACAGCGGTCAGGGAGTGAAGATCAGCGGACAGATCATCAGGGGGAAATGTTTCTAAAGTCACGGAACTGGATAGGTCGTTTTGGGTTTGAAGCAGGCGAAGTTGAAGGCACTTCCGGGGAGATGACACTGTAGTCCGAGACATCCAGTTCATATACAGGTGGTCCCCGATTTACGAGCGCTCTTACTTACGAGGTCCCGGATTTACGAGGTTAT
>JBBPBX010035867.1:0-31811 GCA_038048925.1 Garcialebias charrua | reverse complement strand
CTTACATCATTCATCTGTACAAACTGTTTCCTATCTTTTAAGTAGCTAGATACCCACTGTAATGCTGGTCCTCTAATACCATATTTGTTCAATTTTTCAAGGAGAATGGTGTGATCAATAGTATCAAATGCTTTTTTTAAATCAACAAAAATACTGACACAATATTGTTTTTGATCGACAGCAGTAGTTATTTGTTCCATTAATTCCATGAGAGCCATTGATGTAGAGTTTTTTGCTCTAAACCCATACTGACTGTTGCTTAGAATATTTTGTTTATCTATAAATTGATCTAGTCTGTTCACAAATAGTTTTTCAAGAATTTTTGAAAACTGTGGTAACAAGGATATAGGTCTATAATTGTTGAACACACATTTATCACCATTTTTAAAAAGAGGAACTACCTTAGCTACTTTCATATTATCTGGAAATATTCCTGTTGAAAATGATAAATTACATATATATGTAAACGGCTCAATAACATGACTCATTATGTCCTTTACAAACATCATATCCATATCCACCCAGTCTTTTGATCTCTTGTCTGTAAGATTTTTTACTACATTCATTATTTCCTCTTTGTCAGTTCCATTTAGAAAAATACTGTTTGCACAACTTGTAATTGAATGGCTCACATTATTATCTACTTTTGGTATTTTAGCTGCAAGGCTTGATCCAACATTCACAAAATATTGATTAAATCCATTTACAATTTCATTTTCATCATGAACTTCATCGTTGTCTTTTACAAAATATTTTGAAATACCAGTTTTTGTTTTATGATTCTTCAGAACACTATTCATTACTCGCCATGTTGCTTTCATATCACCATTACTTTTATCTAATAATTTACTATAATATTCTTTCTTATGTTTCCTTATAATCCCTACTAATTTATTTTTATACTTTTTATATTTTTCTTCAGCGTTCTGACTTCGCAATTTCAAGAAACATGAATACAAATAATTCTTTTTTTTAACAAGCATTTCTCAACCCTTTTGTCATCCATGGTTGGTCAACCATATTTCTCTTTGTATAATTTTTTTGCACACAATTCTTTTCACACAGAGCTTCCAAGATATTCATAAACTCATCATATGATCTGTTCACATCATCAACATTCACGTCATTCCACTTGTAATACCAGTCTACACGCACTTTTTTTTCTCATTCATAAAATGCTAAATTCAGGGACATTTCTGGGGACAGCTTTAGCCAGGGACAGGTTGTCTGTTCCCAGAAAATGGGGACGTCTGATCACCCAAATATGGAAGACTTTTGAAACTGTATGAAGTGCAAATGACTGCTGATTAGCTTGAGGCTAAATAGCATGCTAACATAAAAAAATGTGTTGAGGCATGGGAGATGTGAATAAACACTTCAATTAGCAAGAAACAACAACTCATAAGAATACTAACTCATCTTAATGCTAACACATGCGAACTTGAAACATTATGAGAATTAGCATGAAACATGCACATGCACAAGAGCTAATAGCAACATGCTAATTAGCACTGGCATGGGGCATGCTAACTCTAAAATGCAGGCAATCTATTTTGATATTCATGCTAAAATAAATAACACATGTTTATTAGCATGGAGCACATGCAATTTATGAAAAATACAAATCAGCATCGGTGCCTAAATTACCTTTAGAAACATTTTGCTGTTCTTAAATGTAACCAAGTATTTTTTTAAGTTGTTTGTTTTTAAGCTAGCAAGTTTAGTTAAACCACAGAGACAAATGGTTTGATACTTCCTTTTACCTGCTAAATGCAAAGTTGTACCCGAGTGATTAGTCAAAATATTTGGTGTTATTTTATTCTCAAAATGTTTTGTCTCTTCCTCCCTCCATCATAATTACAGGTGCGTCAGCTAGCGTACAGTATAGCGATTTGATTAGCGCCTCATTTTGGCGAAATGGCCATCTGAGTGGCCTGAATCATTGTAATGATTAAACTACAGAGGGTAATACATCAGAGGTGTTGCTGTGGTTATGAATTAACACGGAGAAGTCGTTAAAACAATCTGGGTCAGCGCACACAGAACCACGGCGCAGGGTTTTCTGTCATAAACGATCAAACAAAGCAGACTGACTGAAGGCCGGTCCGGCTGTGTGATGAATGAAAGCCGGCCCAGTCGCTCTGTAATAAATTAATTTTTAGGATTATTATTACAGCAGACTTCATGCGTGTGTGGGCGTCGGAATTTTACCACTTCTTCTCCGAGGCGTTAAATAAAGCTGGACTTTATGTCAAAATGGGGTCTTTTATTAGAACAAGTTATAAAAAGGTAAAGAATTTTCCATCAGGTTAAAATGTACCTGAAGAGGACTTTACATTCAGGAGCTGAACGCTCAGAGGCGCTCGGTGGACGGAGGGAAAGTTCAGCTCTTTACCTGTGGGAGTTTTTGTCAGGAGTCGAGGCTAAAAAAGAAACAGATGAAAGTTTGGGAAGTCTTAAACTTTAAATTCCACTCCTTTTCCTCCAGCTCTTACTCCTGAACGTTGCTGAACTCGAAGATCGAATGAAAGACAAAGAAGACAAAAAGTAAAAACACTACTGTATCCCTGAACTCTACGGCAAAAAAAAAAAAGGAGCGTTTTCTAAAAATCAGTTTTAAAAACCACAAATAGACTAATATTTATTTTATTTTACAAACAAATACAATGAATGTATTTAAATGAGTAATATATACAATTGAAAGTTGATTGAGTTATTTACTTATTATTATAATAGAAAATTTTGTCTAAATTCTATTAGATAAATAAGGAGCAGATTTAATAAGATATTTCTTCATCTGCTACCTTTCATTTTATATTTTATACGTTTTTTTCTTTATATGTTTTTTCTTTACATGGTTTTTCTTTATATGTTTTTTCTTTTTCAATTACATATGTTAATTGTTGTAATTCATTATGTAAATATTTTCTTTTAATGTATTTTTCTCTATTCAATTACATATATGTTAATCATTGTATCTCATGATTATAAAATGAATAAATAAATAAATAAATAAATAAATACATTTTATTTACCGTATTTTCTGGTGTATACGTCGCACCGGTGTATAGGTCGCATTGTCCAATTAGCACCAATAGATTGGAAAAATTCCTAGATAGGTCGCACCGGTGTATAGGTCGCACCTACGTTTAGCTCTGCTGCAAATGTCTGCCACAGGAGCGCACAGCAAGGCTTTTAAGAAGATTAACACTTAAAAACAATTATTTGTTTGATAAAAATTATAGCAAATATGTGTCTGAGCTGAACTTTTCCTTAATAAATGAACGTAATTGTGAAATGAGCTGGATTTAAAAATTTGTTTCGCCGAAAGTGATAACAAGCCATATATAGGTCGCACCGGTGTATAGGTCGCAGCAGAGCCATATAAAGTGAGAGTTGCGACACTTCCATAGAGATCCGTTGTAAGAATGGAATGCGGAAGTCACGTGGGTCATGGAGGGGGCGATTTGTTCCATGCTCTGTTTAACAGTCTGACTCTGCCTGCAGTAGCGCTCCGTTGCCGCCAGAGGGCGCAGCTCCACAAGGTTTCCATGGCCGTTGTTTGGAACGATTGACTGCCAGTTGGCGACTTCAAAGAGTGTCAGAACTCTCTATATATACGGCTCTGGGTCGCAGGCCTTGAAAAAACCATAAAAAGGTGGGACCTATACACCGGAAAATACGGTACACTAATCTTTACTTCAATTAGCTTCTCTCTTATCAAAAAACTGCACAAAATGTATTTCTTGTTGAATCTGACGTGACCGTTTATGAAAAAAGTCGTGGGGGGGTTGGATTTTTTTATTTTTTTTTACCGTACGGGGATTCAGGCTCAGTATGACATTTGTTAACGAGGAGCCAGGAAATTAATCAGGCTCTGACCCGAATTTGTAATAAAATTTCATGCGTTTGGCGTTTCGACATCATTTCTTTGGCCGACATTTTGACTCTAAGAGCATCTGGGTCTATTAACATTAATCATGCCTCTTGGCTTAATTACACGGCTCAGGATCTGCCTTCACTAATAACACCGGAGGTTTTTTTTATTTGTTGAAGAAGGCTTTTACATCCTGACATCTTTTTCATTTAACAGACCAGGAGCTCTTAAAGCTTTCGTTCCAGCTCATTTTGACCCATTCTTGAACTGCATATAAAACACATATTGTAAATTTCACTCCATGTGCTGTTTTTAAATCATTCTCTCTGCTGAAATAAATTTTATAACGTACGTGAATGTTCCTGTACAGCGCCCTGGGGTGAATCTGCGGGGACTTGGAGCTACAGAAACTAGAGAAATTGCATTTCCTGCAAAAATGCAGTGTGAATGTTTATTGCTGAAGAACCTGCTGAAAAAAGCTGAAATTAGCTCTAAAAACGTGCTGAAATGTAGCTGAAATGGAAGAACAAGCCTAAGTTAGCGGAAGATGCAGAAAGAACATATTTGCTGAATTAGGTTTACAAATGAGCACAAAAATTAAGAAATTAGCTAAAAGAAAGCTGAAATTAGAAGAAAAAA
This sequence comes from Garcialebias charrua, assembly GCA_038048925.1. Classification (NCBI taxonomy): domain Eukaryota; kingdom Metazoa; phylum Chordata; class Actinopteri; order Cyprinodontiformes; family Rivulidae; genus Garcialebias; species Garcialebias charrua. Next base: position 27,295 of record JBBPBX010035867.1, on the reverse strand, counting down.
AATGGCTGAAAATTAGCTGAAAAGCCAGAAAGAAGCATAAACTACCAGAAGGAAATGGAAGGAGCTGAAATGAGCTAAAAATGGAGGAAATTGCTGAAAACGCTCAATTTAGCACAAAAAAAACGCTAAAACAAAATAGTTGAAATAGCAGAAAAAGCTGAAACTAGCAGAAAAAGCTGAAATTAGCATAACATGCTGAAATTAGCAAAAATAAGTTGATTAGGCAGAAAGTATCAGAAATTATTACAATTTTTATTTTTTTATCGGAAAACAGCTGAAATTAGCTAAATGTAGCAGAAAAGGTAGAAGCTTAAATTAGCAGAAAAAGGCAGAAAGACATGAAGCAGAAATGAGCACAAAAAAATGGAAATAATCTAAAAAAAAAAGCTGAAATCAGAGAAAAAAAACTGAAAAGCAGCTAAAAAGCAGAAAGAAGCTTAAATTACAAGGAAGTGGAGAGAGAAATGTTATGATGAATTAGGCTGAAATGAGTGCAAACAAATGTGGAATTAGCTGAAAAGGCTTACATTAACATAAATGTAGCCAAATAGTAGCTGAAATAGTAGAAAAGCAGAAACTTGCTGAAATAAACTGAAACAATCTGAAACACAACTCAGCATTTTTCATAAATGAAACATGACTCAGCATTGTTATTGAAACATGACTAAGCGTTATTACTGAAGCATGACTCAGCATTTTATATTGGAGCATAGCTCGTTTTGTTATTATTGAAAAAAATGACTCAGCGTTATTACTGAAGCACTCAGGGTTGTTATCAATGAAGAATGATTCATTGTGTATCTGTTCCTCTCAAACCCAGCCGGTCGAAGCAGATAACAGCTTGTCCTGAGCCTAGTTCTGCTAAGGTTGCTTCCTCATGAGGGAGTTTTTTCTTTCCACTGTCGCCTTCTTGTTGGCTCAAGATGAGAGTTCTGTGATGGAGTTAAACCCAAAGCAGTCTGCTCCTCAGATAAATAATGTTAAATTATTATTTTTATATATGAATGTTCCTGTTCAGTGCCCTGAGATGACTTCAGTTTATTTATAAAGCGCCAAGTCACAACAACAGAACTGATTCAGCGTTGTTATTGACGCATGACTCAGCATTATTACTGGAGCCTGGGTAATCAGGTGGAGTTTCAAAACAAATGGTTCACTTTTTCACATGAACAAGCTGTGAAATAATAAACCACAGTAAGAGGTTCCTACCTGGTTCTGTGGACCTGGTTCTGTGGACCTGGTTCTGTGGACCTGGTTCTGTGGACCTGGTTTTGGAGGCTGATGTTGGTCCAGGTGAGTCCAGTCCAGTCAGGTGTTCCCATCAAACAATCTCCATGGAAACAAACTCCTCTGCTTCCTCCAACCTGTTCTTCAGAGTCTCTTTATTTCACCAGTTTGGACTAAAACTGCTTTGGTTCTGCTGGGTCAGAACTTTGAGCTTCTTTCTCCTGTTCTCATCAAAGATGAGGCAGTTGTTAGCTTGTTGCATTGTTAGCTTGTTCTTGTCGTTAACTTGTTGTTGTCGTTAGCTTGTTGTTGTCGTTAGCTTGTTGTTGTCGTTAGCTTGTTGGTGTCGTTAGCTTGTTGTTGTCGTTAGCTTGTTGTTGTCGTTAGCTTGTTGTTGTCGTTATCTTGTTGTTGTCGTTAGCTTGTTGTTGTTGGTAGCTTAACGTTGTTGTTGTTAGCTTGTTGCATTGTTATCTTGTTGCATTGTTATCTTGTTATTAGCTTGTTGTTTGCTTGCTAATGTTGATAGCTTGATGTTAGCTTGTTGTTGTTAGCTTGTTGTTAGCTTGTTGTTGTTGTTAGCTTGTTGTTACCTTGTTGCTGTTGGTAGTAGCTTGATGTTGTTAGCTTGTTGTTGTTTTTAGCTTGTTGTTAGCTTGATGTTGTTGTTAGCTTGATGCTGTTGTTAGCTTGACGTTGTTAACTTGTTGTTGTTAGCTTGCTGTTGTTGTTAGCTTGTTGTTGTTAGCTTGTTGTTACCTTGTTGCTGTTAGTAGTAGCTTGATGTTGTTAGCTTGTTGTTGTTGTTGTTAGCTTGTTGTTAGCTTGATGTTGTTGTTAGCTTGATGCTGTTGTTAGCTTGACGTTGTTAACTTGTTGTTCTTAGCTTGATGTTAACTTGTTGTTGTTAGCTTGATGTTATTGTTAGCTTGCTGTAAGCTTGACGTTGTTAACTTGTTAGCTTGATGTTATTAGCTTGACGTTGTTACTTGTTGTTAGCTTGATGTTGTTAGCTTGACGTTGTTAACTTCTTGTTGTTAGCTTGATATTGTTTTTAGCTTGCTGTTAGCTTGACATTGTTAACTTGTTGTTGTTAGCTTAATGTTGTTGGTAGCTTGATGTTAGCTTGTTGTTGTTAGCTTGCAGTTGTTGGCTTGATGTTGTTAACTTGATGGTGGTAGAACGCTAGGTTTAATGTCTCTTTAATTTGTTCTCAGTCCCACACATCAACATTTTGGACACTAGAAACTGAATATTTAAAGGCCCACCCTTGATTAATAACAGGAACTTGTTTTTTTATTTAAAATTTCTTCCTGTTCTGAGGCCAACCTGCCTGAACAGAAACTCTTGTCAAAGCTGCAGCTAAAGCCCTCACATTGTTGTCCACCCGGTAACTGTCCTCTTCATGTTCACTAACTGTCCTCATGGCCCTGTGAACACTTTGGTCTCTGCTCACCTGCCTGCTCCCTGCACACCTGGGCTCCCAACACAAAAGGCTCTCACCTCTTCTTGTAGGCTATTGTTTTAGGGCGGTTGGCAGACCAACTGTGCAGGTGTTTTACCACCACCTGCTCTCACTTCTCCACGTCAGCTGTTTGTCTTCCGGCTCCTCCTGCAGGGGGCGTCACAGTCACAGAACTCAAATGAGAGATTGTTCCACGTTTTAATGATGAGAAACTGAAGCAGCTGTGAAGATGCAGGGTTTGGAAAATATGAGTTTGGCTCCATCTGCTGGTTAATCTTCAACATTACATCTACATGAAACTGTCCTGTACTCAAACATGTCCTGCTATCCTCATGTAGGCCCACCTATACCCCTCTTAACTAGGTAAGGGCCCCTAAGCTCGTTAAAACCCTTTAACTCAAAACATGTATTTTTAAAAATAACCAACAACACAGGACTAAAGTTTTGAGCTTTAAGAACTTATCTTCATAAGTGTCCTGCTGTCTTCATACATGTCCTGCTGTCCTCATACATGTCCTGCTGTCTTCATACATGTCCTGCTGTCTTCATACATGTCCTGCTGTCTTCATACATGTCCTGCTGTCCTCATACATGTCCTGCTGTCCTCATACATGTCCTGCTGTCCTCATACATGTCCTGCTGTCCTCATACATGTCCTGCTGTCCTCATACATGTCCTGCTGTCCTCATACATGTCCTGCTGTCTTCATACATGTCCTGCTGTCCTCATACATGTCCTGCTGTCTTCATACATGTCCTGCTGTCCTCATACATGTCCTGCTGTCTTCATACATGTCCTGCTGTCTTCATACATGTCCTGTGTAGTAATATAGGAAGGGGTCAGTTTAATGACTTACCTATATTTTAGATGTATAAATTGGCAGGGTTTAGACTGACACAAAAATACATCATTAATTAAACGGGTTCTCTCTTTTTCAGCTTAATACCAATAATTCTATACCTTGACCAGATGTAATTCACAGGAAACGTTAAACTTATGTTGGCACAGCAGGACTGGACCATTTATTTAACATAATTGTAAATTACATCACACATTTGTACATGATTGGTTGATTATTTTTCCTATAATTAACTTCAGCACAGATGAAATATAGGAACAACAGAACAAGTGAAGGATGATATTTTACTCATTTCTGCAGGTACATTAACTTAGTTTCTGGCTTAGGAAGATAAAGGTTTAGGAGGAAGGAAATGGAGGATGAGGAGAGGTATTATCTTGATGTGTTTTAACCAGAAACATGGCAGCTCTCCGGCTGATCTCGGCTACACGTTGGTACCCTTGGTAAAGCATATGACGACTTGTTACCTTGTGAAGATGGTCAGTCCCCAGTTGGTCCAACTGGTCAGTTCGTTTACCATTCTCAGCGTCTCCAGACGTGCGCCTTGACTCGAACCGAAAGTAACGGCAGCTCCTGGTGTTGTTTTCAAGATAAGACGTTCCTTAAAGGAATGTCAATAAAAGAGAGCTTTTTCAGCTGTTGAAGATGACTTATAACTTGGCAAGTTATAAGCCTTTAACTGAATGACGTGGTCATTAGCGTGTTGACCAGACGATCATCAGTTCTTTGGGGAACCTCATCATGGCATTGAGGTCCTCAGCAAACTTCGTCAGTTCCAGCAAAAGCTTAGAACTTTAAGGAAGGATCTGTGATCAGTGACTTGTTGTTCTTCTCTGATTGGTCCAAACAAACCAGTGGATGAAGGTCACTCGGATAGGAGAAGATCAGTTTTTAGAACAGAGAAGAAGTTGTTTAGAATGAAGACAGAGAAACAGATTAGACTGGAGCCAGCTTCATAAAACAACTGATTAAAACTGTGTTCTAACTTCTAACAAAACTGATCGAGTTCAGTCTGACATATTAATTCACTTTCACCGTTTGATTCATCATATGAAGAAGTGATCATTATTTTGAAATAACATTGGATTTCCAACTTGAATTAAACAGTTTGAATTAAACAGTCTTTGACTTAACAAACATTGAATTCAATAATGCTTATACAAGTAACACAAGGTTATTCATTAACACAAAAATAGAGGAATAAGAGAGTCTCTTATGACTTATTGTGTTTTGATTCAAAATAATGTAATAAAATAGTGTTAATGTCTTTTTTCTGAGAGTATCAGTGAAAAGGTGTCACTGGGACAGTTCAAGTATCAGAGCGGGCACGGTCATGCCCACTACACCTGCTGTCTTTATACATGTCCTGCTGTCTTTATACATGTCCTGCTGTCTTCATACATGTACTGCTGTCTTCATACATGTACTGCTGTCTTCATACATGTCCTGCTGTCCTCATACATGTCCTACTGTCCTCATACATGTCCTGCTGTCCTCATACATGTCCTACTGTCCTCATACATGTCCTGCTGTCTTCATACATGTCCTGCTGTCTTCATACATGTCCTGCTGTCTTCATACATGTCCTGCTGTCTTCATACATGTCCTGCTGTCTTCATACATGTCCTGCTGTCTTCATACATGTCCTGCTGTCCTCATACATGTCCTGCTGTCCTCATACATGTCCTGCTGTCTTCATACATGTCCTGCTGTCCTCATACATGTCCTGCTGTCTTCATACATGTCCTGCTGTCTTCATACATGTCCTGCTGTCTTCATACATGTCCTGCTGTCCTCATACATGTCCTGCTGTCTTCATACATGTCCTGCTGTCTTCATACATGTCCTGCTGTCCTCATACATGTCCTGNCGGGGGCTGCCAGGCTACTGCCCGCAAGTAGCCATCCTGAATCCTAATGGCTCTAAATGTTCATAGCACACATCACAGAGCTAAATTAAAATCTTGAAATGATAGTGAAAGGTGTTTGGGTTCACTTTCAGCTAACATTACACCAAATTTCAGCTAAATAGCATTAAAAATGGCCGAATTATGGTGTTTTTTATCTTTTCGATAAGGCGGCCATCTTGGAATTTTTAATTTTCAATCAGGGTTTATTAGAGCTCATTCTCAGCTACTAAGTTGCCAACTTTTGTCTCAATAGCTCTAAAAATGGCCGAGTTATGGCATTTTTTTTCTTTTAGCTATGGCGGCCATCTTGGATTTTTATTTTTGTTTTTTTGTACGTGATAGAGAATGTCGTCAGCTACAACATCACCAAATTTCAGCTCTCTATGTATAAAGATGGCCGAGTTATGGCATTTTTTCTTTTTTAGCTATGGCGGCCATCTTGGATTTTTATTTTTGGTTTCGGTACGTGATAGAGGATGTCTTCAGCTACAACCTCACCAAATTTCAGCTTTCTATGTATAAAGATGGCCGAGTTAAAGCCATTTGAATGTAGCTATGGCGGCCATCTTGGATTTTCATTTTTGGTTTCCGTACGTGATAGAGGATGTCTTCAGCTACAACCTCACCAAATTTCAGCTTTCTATGTATAAAGATGGCCGAGTTATAGCCATTTGAAAGTAGCTATGGCGGCCATCTTGGATTTTTGATTTTGATATGGAATATGATAGGAAACATTGTCAGCTATCACCATACCAAGTTTCAGCTCAATATCACTAAAATTGACCATTTTACAGTATTTTGACTTTTTTGCGTTGTCGGCCATCTTGGAAATTGGATTTTCAATTGAAATTTATTAGGGATCATTGTCAGCTACCCATTTGCCAAATATAAGTTCCATATATCCATCAAAATGGCCGCTTCACCTAATTTGCTTGTTCAAATGGCCGCTTCACCTAATTTGCTTGTTTAATTCAAAATGGCCGACTCACCTAATTAGTTGGTTTGATTCAAAATGGCCGACTCACCTAATTAGCTGGTTTGATTCAAAATGGCCGACTCACCTAATTAGCTGGTTTGATTCAAAATGGCCGACTCACCTAATTAGCTGGTTTGATTCAAAATGGCCGACTCACCTAATTAGCTGGTTTGATTCAAAATGGCCGACTCACATAATTAGCTGGTTTGATTCAAAATGGCCGACTCACCTAATTACCTGGTTTGATTCAAAATGGCCGACTCACCTAATTAACTAGTTTGATTCAAAATGGCCGACTCACCTAATTAGCTAGTTTGATTCAAAATGGCCGACTCACCTAATTAGCTAGTTTGATTCAAAATGGCCGACTCACCTAATTAGCTAGTTTGATTCAAAATGGCCGACTCACCTAATTAGCTAGTTTGATTCAAAATGGCCGACTCACCTAATTAGCTAGTTTGATTCAAAATGGCCGACTCACCTAATTAGCTAGTTTGATTCAAAATGGCCGACTCACCTAATTAGCTAGTTTGATTCAAAATGGCCGACTCACCTAATTAGCTAGTTTGATTCAAAATGGCCGACTCACCTAATTAGCTAGTTTGATTCAAAATGGCCGACTCACCTAATTAGCTAGTTTGATTCAAAATGGCCGACTCACCTAATTAGCTAGTTTCATTCAAAATGGCCGACTCACCTAATAAGCTAGTTTCATTCAAAATGGCAGACTCACCTAATTAGCTAATTTGATTCAAAATGGCCGACTCAACTAATTAGCTAGTTTGATTCAAAATGGCCGATTCACCTAATTAGCTAGTTTGATTCAAAATGGCCGACTCACCTAATTAGCTAGTTTGATTCAAAATGGCCGACTCACCTAATTAGCTAGTTTGATTCAAAATGGCAGACTCACCTAATTAGCTAGTTTGATTCAAAATGGCCGACTCACCTAATTATCTTGTTTGATTCAAAATGGCCGACTCACCTAATTAGCTAGTTTGATTCAAAATGGCCGACTCACCTAATTAGCTAGTTTCATCCAAAATGGCCGTCTCATCTAATTAGCTTGTGTATTGAACCTGCCTTGTATATTGCCTTGTATATTGAACCAAGATGGCGCCCTGATTCAAAATGGCCGCCTCACCTAATGAGCTTGGTTGATTCAAAATGGCCGCCTCACCTAATTAGCTACTTTGATTCAAAATGGCCGACTCACCTAATTAGCTAGTTTGATTCAAAATGGCCGTCTCACCTAAGTAGCTTGTGTATTGAACCTGCCCTGTATATTGCCTTGTATATTGAACCAAGATGGCGCCCTGATTCAAAATGGCCGCCTCACCTAATGAGCTTGGTTGATTCAAAATGGCCACCTCAACTAATTATCTAATTTCATCCAAAATGGCCGCCTCATCTAATTAGCTTGTGTATTGAACCTACCTTGTATATTGCCTTGTATATTGAACCAAGATGGCGCCCTGATTCAAAATGGCCGCCTCACCTAATGAGCTTGGTTGATTCAAAATGGCCGACTCACCTAATTAGCTAGTTCTATTCAAAATGGCCGACTCACCTAACTAGCTTGTGTATTGAACCTGCCTTGTATATTGCCTTGTATATTGAACCAAAATGGCGCCCTATGTAACTCAGTTTCTCTGAAAAGTTAAGTCCCATTCATTTCCTATGGGAAATTTACGATTTTTGTTAGCAAAATATTTCGCGATGGTAACTCCGATTGCTTAGAAAAGTAATAGCACACATCTCGGAGTCGGGCCGGTCGTTTTGATATAACTTTTGTGGGGGTACACCTTACGGTACGAGCCGCATTAATGTTGACGGAATAATAATAAATAATAAAAAAAAATAAAGAAACCCTTATTGGTAGGATAACAATAGGTTGCTGCTTAATGCATTTACAATGCATTTGGCAGCCCCCAATTAAAGCTGCAAGCAGCATTGAGGCCCTCGCAGCTTAGCGCCGCTCGGACCTTATTGAGGCGACCGCGCGAGCTCCAGCTCGTCCGCTCGGTCGCCATTTCGAAGTCTCTCGTGTCTACTCCGCACCAGGGGTGCACACGCACAATAAATCTGGTTCAGATCAGATGATGTCTCACTGAGATATAACAGTTTGAATAATCTAGGGGGCGCTATGGAGTTATATGTTAAATCACAAAATCAATGTGTCCACAAGGGCTCACTGATGATGCACAATAAATCTGGTTCAGATCGGATGATGTATCACTGAGATATAACTATAGAAATAATGTAGGGGGCGCACTTGAGTTAAATGTTAGCCCACCATATCAATGTGTCCACAAGGGCTCACTGATGATGCACAATAAATCTGGTTCAGATCGGATGATGTATCACTGAGATATAACAGTTTGAATAATCTAGGGGGCGCTCTGGAGTCATATGTTAAACCACAATATCAATGTGTCCACAATGTCTCAATGATGATTCACAGTAAATCTGGTTCAGATCGGATGATGTATCACTGAGATATAACTATAGAAATAATGTAGGGGGCGCACTTGAGTCAAATGTTAGCCCACCTTATCAATGTGTCCACAAGGACTCACTGATGATGCACAATAAATCTGGTTCAGATCGGATGATGTCTCACTGAGATATAACAGTTTGAATAATCTAGGGGGCGCTCTGGAGTCACATGTTAAACCACAATATCAATGTGTCCACAAGGTCTCACTGATGATACACGATAAATCTGGTTCAGATCGGATGATGTCTCACTGAGATATAACAGTTTGAATAATCTAGGGGGCGCTATGGAGTTATATGTTAAACCACAATATCAATGTGTCCACAAGGGCTCACTGATTATTCACAATAAATTTGGTTCAGATCGGATGATGTATCACTGAGATATAACTATAGAAATAATGTAGGGGGCGCACTTGAGTCAAATTTAGCCCACCTTGTCAATGTGTCCACAAGGGCTCATTGATGATACACAATAAATCTGGTTCAGATCAGATGATGTCTCACTGAGATATAACAGTTTGAGTAATCTAGGGGGCGCTCTGGAGTCATATGTTAAACCACAATATCAATGTGTCCACAATGTCTCACTGATGATACACAATAAATCTGGTTCAGATCGGATGATGTATCACTGAGATATAACTGTAGTAATAATATAGGGGGCGCTATGGAGTAAAAATTTACATACCATTATCAATGTGTGTCGACGTGTTCACTGATAAAGCACAATAAATCTCGTACAGATCGGATAATGTATCACTGAGATATAACTGTAGAAATAATATAGGGGGCGCTGTGGAGTAAAAATTTACATACCATTATCAATGTGTGTAGAAGTGTTCACTGATGAATCACAATAAATCTCGTGCAGATCGGATAATGTATCACTAAGATATAACTGTAGTAATAATATAGGGGGCGCTATGGAGTAAAAATTTACATACCATTATCAATGTGTGTCGAAGTGTTCACTGATAAAGCACAATAAATCTTGTGCAGATCGGATAATGTATCACTAAGATATAACTGTAGTAATAATACAGGGGGCGCTATGGAGTAAAAATTTACATACCATTATCAATGTGTGTAGAAGTGTTCACTGATGAATCACAATAAATCTCGTGCAGATCGGATAATGTATCACTAAGATATAACTGTAGTAATAATATAGGGGGCGCTATAGAGTAAAAATTTACATAACATTATCAATGTGTGTCGAAGTGTTCACTGATAAAGCACAATAAATCTCGTGCAGATCGGATAATGTATCACTGAGATATAACTGTAGTAATAATATAGGGGGCGCTATGGAGTAAAAATTTACATAACATTATCAATGTGTGTCAAAGTGTTCACTGATGATGCACAATAAATCTGGTTCAGATCGGATGATGTATCACTGAGATATAACTATAGAAGTAATGTAGGGGGCGCACTTGAGTCAAATGTTTGCCCACCATATCAATGTGTCCACAAGGGCTCACTGATGATGCACAATAAATCTGGTTCAGATCGGATGATGTATCACTGAGATATAACAGTTTGAATAATCTAGGGGGCGCTCTTGAGTCATATGTTAGCCCACCATATCAATGTGTCCACAAGGGCTCACTGATGATGCACAATAAATCTAGTTCAGATCGGATAATGTATCACTGAGATATAACTATAGAAATAATGTAGGGGGCGCACTTGAGTCAAATGTTAGCCCACCATATCAATGTGTCCACAAGGGCTCACTGATGATGCACAATAAATCTGGTTCAGATCGGATGATGTATCACTGAGATATATTTATAGAAATAATGTAGGGGGCGCACTTGAGTCAAATGTTAGCTCACTATATCAATGTGTCCACAAGGGCTCACTGATGATGCACAATAAATCTGGTTCAGATCGGATGATGTATCACTGAGCTACAACAGTTTGAATAATCTAGGGGGCGCTATGGAGGGTATTTGCTAATTAGCATAAACACCTGTTCAAGGGGTGGGTAATGATCGATCATAATGATTTTGGTACTCCTCAGATCAAATCTGTGGAGTTTAGAACCAAACGTATGGTGACGGCGTTACGTCTTACTTCGCCATGTCACCACGCCCACTTGCTCCACCCAAAACGAACAGTGCTGGAAAGCTTGTTACACCAACATGTCTTTGGTGACTGGATACAATGTCACGCTGATTAGGTAACAGGGATCCGATATGGACCGTTCAACGTAAAACTTTACACTTCCTGTTGTCAGGGGGCGTGGCTTAAGTGATGTCATGATTTGACCATACAGTTTTGCAGGGGACCGGATGTGGGTCAATCACTGAAGGTTTGATGTATTAGACAGTTTTCGTGTAAGAGCTATAAGCGTTTCGTTTTTCATGGCGAGATGTCCAACTTTGAGGTCTGGCCCCGCCCCTTCAGCATGCATGAAAACGCACAGTTTTGATAACATTTGTTCCCCCGTGCCTTATAAAGAAACTGGCCAAGTTTGAATCAAATCGAGCGAAATCCCTAGGAGTTCGTTGAAATGCAGAGGTTGTAAACGGCCAAAAAGGTGTGAAAATTTGGTCATCGTTCCAAAATGGCCGCCTTACCATTTATCGTACAATGTTGGTGCCAGAGGGTTTTCTGTGCATCTTGGTGAGTTGGACAAGTGTACCAAATTTCATGATTCTACGTCAAACTAAGGTCAATGCGGAGGGTATTTTGAATATTTCTAGGGGGCGCTCTTGAGCCGTTTCTGTAGCGATTTGCTAATTAGCATAAATACCTGTTCAAGGGGTGGGCAATGATCGATCATACTGATTTTGGTACTCCTCGGATCAAATCTGTGGATTTTAGAACCAAACGTATGGTGATGGCGTTATGTCTTACTTCGCCACTACGCCACGCCCACATGCTCCACCAAAAACGAACAGTATTGGAATGCTTGTTACACCAACATGTCTTCGGTCACTGGACACAATGCCACGCGGATTAGGTAAATGGGGTCCGATATGGACCGTTCAATGTAAAACTTTACACTTCCTGTTGTCAGGGGGCGTGGCTTAAGTGATGTCATGATTTGACCATACAGTTTTGCGGGGGACCGGATATGGGTCAATAACTGAAGGTTTGATGTATTAGACTTTTTTCGTGTAAGAGCTGTTAGCGTTTCGTTTTTCATGGCGAGATGTCCAACTTTGACGTCTGGCCCCGCCCCTTCAGCATTCATGAAAACGCACAATTTTGATATTGTTTGTTCCCCTGTGCCTTATGAAGAAACTGGCCAAGTTTGAACCAAATCGAGCGAAATTCATAGGAGGAGTTCGTTCAAATGCGGAGGCTGTAAACGGCCAAAAAGGGGTGAAAATTTGGTCATCGTTTCAAAATGGCCGCCTTCCCATTTATTGTACAACGTTGGTGCCAGAGGGTTTTCTGTGCATCTTGGTGAGATGGACAAGTGTACCGAATTTCATGATTCTACGTCAAAATAAGGTCAATGCGGAGGGTATTTTGAAATTTTCTAGGGGGCGCTCTTGAGCCGTTTCTGTGACGATTTTTGCCACGCCCCCAAAATACGTAATTTTTCACCAGTCCTGACGAGTCCGCCAAATTTGGTGAGTTTTCGTATATGATAAAGCCTCCAAAAGGCCACTTCTTTGGGGGGAAGAAAAATAAAAAAAATAATAATAATAATAATAATAAACACTACAATTACAATAGGTCCTTGCAGCGCTTCGCTGCTTCGGGCCTAATTAAAGCTGCAAGCAGCATTGAGGCCCGAAGCAGCTTAGCACTGCTCGGACCTTATTGAGGCGACCACGCGAGCTCCAGCTCGTCCGCTCGGTCGCCATTTCGAAGTCTCTCGTGTCTACTCCGCACCAGGGGTGCACACGCACAATAAATCTGGTTCAGATCGGATGATGTCTCACTGAGATATAACAGTTTGAATAATCTAGGGGGCGCTCTGGAGTCACATGTTAAACCACAATATCAATGTGTCCACAAGGGCTCACTGATGATGCACAATAAATCTGGTTCAGATCGGATGATGTATCACTGAGATATAACAGTTTGAATAATCTAGGGGGCGCTCTGGAGTCATATGTTAGCCCACCATATCAATGTGTCCACAAGGGCTCACTGATGATGCACAATAAATCTGGTTCAGATCGGATGATGTATCACTGAGATATAACTATATAAATAATGTAGGGGGCGCACTTGAGTCAAATGTTAGCCCACCATATCAATGTGTCCACAAGGGCTCACTGATGATGCACAATAAATCTGGTTCAGATCGGATGATGTATCACTGAGATATAACTATAGAAATAATGTAGGGGGCGCACTTGAGTCAAATGTTAGCCCACAATATCAATGTGTCCACAAGGGCTCACTGATGATACACAATAAATCTGGTTCAGATCGGATGATGTATCACTGAGATATAACTGTAGTAATAATATAGGGGGCGCTATGGAGTAAAAATTTACATAACATTATCAATGTGTGTCGAAGTGTTCACTGATAAAGCACAATAAATCTCGTGCAGATCGGATAATGTATCACTAAGATATAACTGTAGTAATAATATAGGGGGCGCTATGGAGTAAACATTTACATACCATTATCAATGTGTGTCGAAGTGTTCACTGATAAAGCACAATAAATCTCATGCAGATCGGATAATGTATCACTAAGATATAACTGTAGTAATAATACAGGGGGCGCTATGGAGTAAAAATGTACATACCATCATCAATGTGTGTAGAAGTGTTCAGTGATGAATCACAATAAATCTCGTGCAGATCGGATAATGTATCACTAAGATATAACTGTAGTAATAATATAGGGGGCGCTATGGAGTAAAAATTTACATACCATTATCAATGTGTGTCGAAGTGTTCACTGATAAAGCACAATAAATCTCGTGCAGATCGGATAATGTATCACTGAGATATAACTGTAGTAATAATATAGGGGGCGCTATGGAGTAAAAATTTACATACCATTATCAATGTGTGTAGAAGTGTTCACTGATGAATCACAATAAATCTCGTGCAGATCGGATAATGTATCACTAAGATATAACTGTAGTAATAATATAGGGGGCGCTATGGAGTAAAAATTTACATACCATTATCAATGTGTGTCGAAGTGTTCACTGATAAAGCACAATAAATCTTGTGCAGATCGGATGATGTATCACTAAGATATAACTGTAGTAATAATATAGGGGGCGCTATGGAGTAAAAATTTACATACCATTATCAATGTGTGTCGAAGTGTTCACTGATAAAGCACAATAAATCTCGTGCAAATTGGATAATGTATCACTGAGATATAACTGTAGTAATAATATAGGGGGCGCTATGGAGTAAAAATTTACATACCATTATCAATGTGTATAGAAGTGTTCACTGATGAATCACATTAAATCTCGTGCAGATCGGATAATGTATCACTAAGATATAACTGTAATAATAATATAGGGGGCGCTATGGAGTAAAAATTTACATAACATTATCAATGTGTGTCGAAGTGTTCACTGATAAAGCATAATAAATCTCGTGCAGATCGGATAATGTATCACTAAGATATAACTGTAGTAATAATACAGGGGGCGCTATGGAGTAAAAATTTACATACCATTATCAATGTGTGTAGAAGTGTTCACTGATGAATCATAATAAATCTCGTGCAGATCGGATAATGTATCACTAAGATATAACTGTAGTAATAATATAGGGGGCGCTATGGAGTAAAAATTTACATAACATTATCAATGTGTGTCGAAGTGTTCACTGATAAAGCATAATAAATCTTGTGCAGATCGGATGATGTATCACTGAGATATAACTATAGAAATAATGTAGGGGGCGCACTTGAGTCAAATGTTAGCCCACCATATCAATGTGTCCACAAGGGCTCACTGATGATGCACAATAAATCTGGTTCAGATCGGATGATGTATCACTGAGATACAACAGTTTGAATAATCTAGGGGGCGCTATGGAGGCTATTTGCTAATTAGCATAAACACCTGTTCAAGGGGTGGGTAATGATCGATCATAATGATTTTGGTACTCCTCAGATCAAATCTGTGGAGTTTAGAACCAAACGTATGGTGACGGCGTTACGTCTTACTTCGCCACGTCACCACGCCCACTTGCTCCACCCAAAACGAACAGTGCTGGAAAGCTTGTTACACCACCATGTCTTCGGTGACTGGATACAATGTCACGTTGATTAGGTAACAGGGATCCGATATGGACCGTTCAACGTAAAACTTTACACTTCCTGTTGTCAGGGGGCGTGGCTTAAGTGATGTCATGATTTGACCATACAGTTTTGCAGGGGACCGGATGTGGGTCAATCACTGAAGGTTTGATGTATTAGACAGTTTTCGTGTAAGAGCTGTAAGCGTTTCGTTTTTCATGGCGAGATGTCCAACTTTGAGGTCTGGCCCCGCCCCTTCAGCATGCATGAAAACGCACAGTTTTGATAACATTTGTTCCCCCGTGCCTTATAAAGAAACTGGCCAAGTTTGAATCAAATCGAGCGAAATCCCTAGGAGGAGTTCGTTGAAATGCAGAGGTTGTAAACGGCCAAAAATGTGTGAAAATTTGGTCATCGTTCCAAAATGGCCGCCTTACCATTTATCGTACAACATTGGTGCCAGAGGGTTTTCTGTGCATCTTGGGGAGTTGGACAAGTGTACCAAATTTCATGATTCTACGTCAAACTAAGGTCAATGCAGAGGGTATTTTGAATATTTCTAGGGGGCGCTCTTGAGCCGTTTCTGTAGCGATTTGCAAATTAGCATAAACACCTGTTCAAGGGGTGGGCAATGATCGATCATACTGATTTTGGTACTCCTCGGATCAAATCTGTGGATTTTAGAACCAAACGTAAGGTGATGGCGTTATGTCTTACTTCGCCACGTCGCCACGCCCACATGCTCCACCAAAAACGAACAGTATTGGAATGCTTGTTACACCAACATGTCTTCGGTCACTGGACACAATGCCACGCTGATTAGGTAACAGGGGTCCGATATGGACCGTTCAACGTAAAACTTTACACTTCCTGTTGTCAGGGGGCGTGGCTTAAGTGATGTCATGATTTGACCATACAGTTTTGCGGGGGACCGGATGTGGGTCAATAACTGAAGGTTTGATGTATTAGACTTTTTTCGTGTAAGAGCTGTAAGCGTTTCGTTTTTCATGGCGAGATGTCCAACTTTGACGTCTGGCCCCGCCCCTTCAGCATTCATGAAAACGCACAATTTTGATATCGTTTGTTCCCCCGTGCCTTATGAAGAAACTGGCCAAGTTTGAACCAAATCGAGCGAAATTCATAGGAGGAGTTCGTTCAAATGCGGAGGCTGTAAACGGCCAAAAAGGGGTGAAAATTTGGTCATCGTTCCAAAATGGCCGCCTTACCATTTATTGTACAACATTGGTGCCAGAGGGTTTTCTGTGCATCTTGGTGAGTTGGACAAGTGTACCAAATTTCATGATTCTACGTCAAACTAAGGTCAATGCGGAGGGTATTTTGAAAATTTCTAGGGGGCGCTCTTGAGCCGTTTCTGTGGCGATTTTTGCCACGCCCCCAAAATACGTAATTTTTCACCAGTCCTGACGAGTCCGCCAAATTTGGTGAGTTTTCGTATATGATAAAGCCTCCAAAAGGCCACTTCTTTTGGCGGAAGAAAAAAAAAAATAATAAACACTACAATTACAATAGGTCCTTGCAGCGCTTCGCTGCTTCGGGCCTAATTAAAGCTGCAAGCAGCATTGAGGCCCTCGCAGCTTAGCGCCGCTCTGGCCTTATTGTGTCGACCACGGGACCTCCAGCTGATCTGCTCGGTCACCACCTCGAACTCTCTCATGCCCATCCAGCACCCGTTTGCCAAGAACAGTTAGCGAATAACAACAATATATACGTGTTTAGAAGTGCTGACTGGTGACACACAGTAAATGTAGAACAGATCAGATGATCTAGCAATGAGATGTAACAGTTTGAAAAATAATGTAGGGGGCGCACTGGAGTTATCTGTTAAACCACAGTATCAATGTGTGTTGAAGTGCTCACTGATGATGTACAATAAATCTGGTAAATATCGGATGATGTATAACTGAGATATAACAGTTTGAATAATCTAGGGGACGCACTTGAGTCAAATGTTAGCCCACCATATCAATGTGTCCACGAGGGCTCACTGATGATGCACAATAAATCTGGTTTAGATCGGATGATGTATCACTAAGATATAACGATTTGAATAATCTAAGGGGCGCTATGGAGTCATATGTTAAACCACAATATCAATGTGTCCACGAGGGCTCACTGATGATGCACAATAAATCTGGTTTAGATCGGATGATGTATCACTGAGATATAACTGTAGTAATAATATAGGGGGCGCTATGGAGTAAAAATTTACATACCATTATCAATGTGTGTCGAAGTGTTCACTGATAAAGCACAATAAATCTCGTGCAGATCGGATAATGTATCACTGAGATATAACTGTAGTAATAATATAGGGGGCGCTATGGAGTAAAAATTTACATACCATTATCAATGTGTGTAGAAGTGTTCACTGATGAATCACAATAAATCTCGTGCAGATCGGATAATGTATCACTAAGATATAACTGTAGTAATAATATAGGGGGCGCTATGGAGTAAAAATTTACATACCATTATCAATGTGTGTCGAAGTGTTCACTGATAAAGCACAATAAATCTTGTGCAGATCGGATAATGTATCACTAAGATATAACTGTAGTAATAATATAGGGGGCGCTATGGAGTAAAAATTTACATACCATTATCAATGTGTATAGAAGTGTTCACTGATGAATCACATTAAATCTCGTGCAGATCGGATAATGTATCACTAAGATATAACTGTAGTAATAATATAGGGGGCGCTATGGAGTAAAAATTTACATACCATTATCAATGTGTGTCGAAGTGTTCACTGATAAAGCACAATAAATCTCGTGCAGATCGGATAATGTATCACTAAGATATAACTGTAGTAATAATACAGGGGGCGCTATGGAGTAAAAATTTACATACCATTATCAATGTGTGTAGAAGTGTTCACTGATGAATCATAATAAATCTCGTGCAGATCGGATAATGTATCACTAAGATATAACTGTAGTAATAATATAGGGGGCGCTATGGAGTAAAAAATTACATAACATTATCAATGTGTGTCGAAGTGTTCACTGATAAAGCATAATAAATCTCGTGCAGATCGGATGATGTATCACTGAGATATAACTATAGAAATAATGTAGGGGGCGCACTTGAGTCAAATGTTAGCCCACCATATCAATGTGTCCACAAGGGCTCACTGATGATGCACAATAAATCTGGTTCAGATCGGATGATGTATCACTGAGATACAACAGTTTGAATAATCTAGGGGGCGCTATGGAGGCTATTTGCTAATTAGCATAAACACCTGTTCAAGGGGTGGGTAATGATCGATCATAATGATTTTGGTACTCCTCAGATCAAATCTGTGGAGTTTAGAACCAAACGTATGGTGACGGCGTTACGTCTTACTTCGCCACGTCACCACGCCCACTTGCTCCACCCAAAACGAACAGTGCTGGAAAGCTTGTTACACCACCATGTCTTCGGTGACTGGATACAATGTCACGCTGATTAGGTAACAGGGATCCGATATGGACCGTTCAACGTAAAACTTTACACTTCCTGTTGTCAGGGGGCGTGGCTTAAGTGATGTCATGATTTGACCATACAGTTTTGCAGGGGACCGGATGTGGGTCAATCACTGAAGGTTTGATGTATTAGACAGTTTTCGTGTAAGAGCTATAAGCGTTTCGTTTTTCATGGCGAGATGTCCAACTTTGAGGTCTGGCCCCGCCCCTTCAGCATGCATGAAAACGCACAGTTTTGATAACATTTGTTCCCCCGTGCCTTATAAAGAAACTGGCCAAGTTTGAATCAAATCGAGCGAAATCCCTAGGAGGAGTTCGTTGAAATGCAGAGGCTGTAAACGGCCAAAAAGGGGTGAAAATTTGGTCATCGTTCCAAAATGGCCGCCTTACCATTTATCGTACAACATTGGTGCCAGAGAGTTTTCTGTGCATCTTGGTGAGTTGGACAAGTGTACCAAATTTCATGATTCTACGTCAAACTAAGGTCAATGCGGAGGGTATTTTGAATATTTCTAGGGGGCGCTCTTGAGCCGTTTCTGTAGCGATTTGCTAATTAGCATAAACACCTGTTCAAGGGGTGGGCAATGATCGATCATACTGATTTTGGTACTCCTCGGATCAAATCTGTGGATTTTAGATCCAAACGTATGGTGATGGCGTTACGTCTTACTTCGCCATGTCGCCACGCCCACTTGCTCCACCCAAAACGAACAGTGCTGGAAAGCTTGTTACACCAACATGTCTTCGGTCACTGGACACAATGCCACGCTGATTAGGTAACAGGGGTCCGATATGGACCGTTCAACGTAAAACTTTACACTTCCTGTTGTCAGGGGGCGTGGCTTAAGTGATGTCATGATTTGACCATACAGTTTTGCGGGGGACCGGATGTGGGTCAATAACTGAAGGTTTGATGTATTAGACTTTTTTCGTGTAAGAGCTGTAAGCGTTTCGTTTTTCATGGCGAGATGTCCAACTTTGACGTCTGGCCCCGCCCCTTCAGCATTCATGAAAACGCACAATTTTGATATCGTTTGTTCCCCCGTGCCTTATGAAGAAACTGGCCAAGTTTGAACCAAATCGAGCGAAATTCATAGGAGGAGTTCGTTCAAATGCGGAGGCTGTAAACGGCCAAAAAGGGGTGAAAATTTGGTCATCGTTCCAAAATGGCCGCCTTACCATTTATTGTACAACATTGGTGCCAGAGGGTTTTCTGTGCATCTTGGTGAGTTGGACAAGTGTACCAAATTTCATGATTCTACGTCAAACTAAGGTCAATGCGGAGGATATTTTGAAAATTTCTAGGGGGCGCTCTTGAGCCGTTTCTGTGGCGATTTTTGCCACGCCCCCAAAATACGTAATTTTTCACCAGTCCTGACGAGTCCGCCAAATTTGGTGAGTTTTCATATATGATAAAGCCCCCAAAATGCCACTAATTTTGGGAACAGAATAAAAATAATAAAAATAATAATAAACACTACAATTACAATAGGCCTTCGCAGCGCTTAGCTGCTCGGGCCTAATAATAAAAATAATAAACACTACAATTACAATAGGTCCTTGCAGCGCTTCGCTGCTTCGGGCCTAACAAGCAGGGTGGTGTTCCTCAGGGACCAGGGTTGGGAACCACTGCTTTAAGCAATAGTTTGGAGTTTTTTTAAATGAGATTTGGTGTCAGGAAGGCAGATCGTAGTTAGGAACAAAGCTGATTTCTGCTGTTTTAATGTAGCTCAAATCTATCTAAAAAATGTAAATTTATTTATAAACATTTGAATTGGAACCTATTTTACATTAAACTAGTCTTTACATGAAAATGTGTGGATACTCGCAAGTGCAGCTAGTAGAAGCTAGCTGCAACGCTTTCTGTGCAGCCTACCACACATCTGGTAGGAATATACAAGTAATAGTATTTCTGTCGGAGTAACTGCGCAACGTGAAACTGAATATACACCAGTGTAAAAAGATAATAAAATACTGTTTGGGGGCCCAGAACAACCACCCTCCACCCCAACCCACCACCTCAAATAAATAAATAAATAAAATAAATAAATAAATAAATAAATAAATAAATAAAATAAATAAATAAATAAATAAATAAATAAAAACTACTTGTTTTGTACCCACTAGGCTTTTGTTTAACCAATCAACTGATCAACATGACAGTATGGAAGACATTTAATGGTTAAAATCAGAGGCTCGTGTCTTAATGATGCCATTTACCTAATGACAATTTGTGGTTTAGCTGGTAGAGCTGTTGCCTCTCAGTGAGAAGGTGGCCTGTTCAAATCCCAGCTCTGACCTTTCTGGGTAGATGTTGCTTGTTCTCTCTGTGCATGTGTGGGTTTTCTCCGGGTACTCCAGTTTCGTCCCACAAATCCAAAACATGCATGTTACGCTGATTGGTAACTCTAAATTATCTCTAGGTGTGAGTGAGAGAGTGAATGGTTGTTTGTCTCGTTTGTCTCTATGTGTCCCTGTGATGGACTGGAGACCTGTCCAGAGTGTCCCCCACCTTTTACACAGTGATGGCTGGATATGGGCACCAGTGACCCCTGTGACCTGAAAATAAAGAAGCAGGTAAAGATGATGGATGGATGGATGGATGGATGGACAATTGGTGCATTTGAATGACTTGTTTAACTCTGTACAGGTCATTTCTGGTGCTTGTCTTTTGTGGGTAATTGAGTACCTGTTTGTTTTGTTGGATGTTTTGGGGGCAGCTGTGGCTGACTGGTTAGAGCAGTCATCCTCCAATGGGAGAGTTGGGGGTTCGATTCCACCAGCAATCACGTGCTGAAGTGTCTCTGGGCAAGACACTGAACCCCTCATTGCCTCAGATGTGTGTCCCATCGATGTACGAATGTGATCTAAAGCTCTTATTAGTCTCTACAGATTCAGATTGTGTATAGAAATAGTAGAGTGCTGTATGAATGGTGACTGAGGACAGATTGTAGTGCACTACAATCTGTCCTCAGTCACCATTCATACAGTGCTTTGAGTATCTTTAGATAGAAAAGTGCTATATGCTTGTAAGTACAGTCACCATCAAGACATCTAAAAGTTTAGACATACATCTGTCCCTTGTATTTCCGTCATACCTCTTTAATTGTGTAAATGAAGGAACTGTCCTGTTTTAGCACCACCTTTACCTACAAATAATGCAGCATCTCTTGAAGAACACAGAAAGGCTTTTAGGAACAGTAATACTGCTGCATGTTCTGACATTCCCCAGAGAAGAAACTTAAGCAGCAGGTCTGACAACCACCGTATGGATGATTAGCATCATTAGAGCATCAGCTGCTCCCTCTCACCGAGGCACACACATTTTCCATGATGGCTCTTCAGATACCTAACACTTGCACAGATTAAATGGTGCCATGTTCTTACTAAAGTAGTACTGTACTGCTTGAATAATCACAACTCTGAGCCTGCAGACCTGTGAGTGCAAAACTGCAACAAACATATTTTGAGAAAGAAACCATGAATTGTGTAACTTCCCTCTTCATATAGATAGAACATTAATCGTTTGTCTGCATATTTCAAATCGTGTCTGTTTTCTTTTTCAGCTCCTTTGACCGACAAGCCGCCAAAGATCCTGTTTCCCACAGAAAACAAGATTAGCACCATGGAGCTGCAACTAGGTAAGATCACCATGGTATTTCTTCCGGCTGCTGTCAGTCGTGTCTGAGTTGTTGAGTCCAAATGACAGGAAATGGATGACTTTACAAATCGTCTCCAGCACGCCTCCCAGTCATCGCATGCAGATCAATGATGGCACTTTTATTGGCTGGAGAGATGGCAAAAGAAAAAAAAAAAACAATTGCGAAAGTGGCTTCCACAATATGCAAATTACGAGTGCTAATATCCTTAGGCTGTTTTGTCAACAATGGAGAGCCCATATGGTGCCAGGGCTCCAAACACTGGATTGCCACATTGAGAGGCGCCCGCTTTTTGTCTGCATCATTTGTTTCCTTTGACGTGGGGTCACAATGGGATTGCCACATGTGCGCGCATGCAAAAGACATGCATTTGCGAGTTGTTTTATTTGTTTGTATATTTTCACTGTGACAGCATATTGCTCCTTTTCTGGGCACAGTCCACTGTCCACATGGCGCTTGCCGCTCTGTGAATGGCTAATGCGTCTGTCACGGTGAAGCCAATCAGACAAGACTGAGAGGTCTGGGAAACAGAGGGCTGGAAGAGTGTGTGACAGAAAGAAAGGTGTGGAGACAAAAGCAAAGAAGGTACGATAATTTACTGAGCGCTCACCTTTTGTCTTCTATCTGATGCTGCTGGAATGCAGGTAGTTCATTTGAAATGCCTCCACGGTTGGCTGATCAAGGGTGAAAAATTGCTGCTGTTGATAAACTGACAGGCTCAGCTTCACGTGTCAGCCTCCTCACACCCATGCATGAACAGGGTGCACAATGGGAGCCCTTAAGCTATTGGTGTCATTTGTCTCTATCTTTTATTCCACTGAGAGTTTCAGAAAAGGCTTCCCACTTGAAACTGTCTCACAGATGTTTAAATCCTCATTGTTAGCTCTTTCTTCTGTTTGCTGCGTGATTAATTGTGTGCTTCTTGTTTGGTGTGTTGGTTTGTTCTGATGAGCACGTGCGTATCTGTGGTGGTAAACGTCTGGTGCGCTTTCATAAAACTGGAATTTTTCTTGACGGAACAGCTTTATTGAAAGAATGATCTGAAGTGAAGTTGTAGAAGGTCAAATAGTAATTGTATGATTTAAAAAAAAAGTTTTGGCACAGCAGGTCAGTATTTTTTATTTTTGAACATGACGTGAGGGAAAGATGGACTTTTATTAAAATGCTTAAAGTCGTCAGCTATTCATTTTTTTTTTTTTTTTTTACATCCAAATCAACTTTTATACAGTTTTATAATGAACAGAAAGCAAACAAGACTTAGATTTTGGGAAGGATTTGTTGACTACGGTTTGTGAAAATCATAATCAAAAAGGCCCAGATGGCACAAAAACTCAATGTTGTAAAATATCCTAACTTTTTTAAACTCTCCGTCAGAAGTCATGTTCATGTAAGCATTTGTTGGAAACATTTTAACAAGTGATGCCCTTAAAGCCATACAAACTTAAAAAGTGTGATTTTTTTTTTTTTTTGACAGATGTACACAAGGCAGGAAGATCTATCTAAAAGTATAAATTTAACAGAATACACATGTTTCTTATTGTATTAATATAAAAGTACCAATTCCTCAGAATTAATTCCTCTCTGCTGTCAGAAACTTTGAGAACTGCTTAAAAAAACACGTTTGACAAAAGAAATTAAATAAACCTAAACAAACATTTAGCATTCTCTGAACTAATCCACAAGAGACATAAGAAAAATGAGCTAAATTATACATCATACATTCCCTCTATTAATTAATGAATACACATATAAAATAAATATATGAAATACACACTCATATTTACCACATAATAGGCATTGGGGTTGGATACTGAACATCTAAAAAAGCTTTTTTTAATGAACAAGTCCAGTGAACTGCAGCTGAAAGTATTGCAATGTTTGCCAAAAAAAATTAAAAAACAAAAAGCTCTCTGTTAAGCACCGGGCTTACCCAAACATGCTGTAGGGCTTTTCTTACAGATGAACATTTTACCAGATGAAGGAAGAATGGATTAAATCAAACACAACAACCTTAGAAAGCAAACATCACCAGCCGTTGAAATAAAAAAAGCAGGATGGATTCATAAATAATGATCCTAAGCACATAAATCAATATTGGAGTGATGTGACCCGAACAAACCCCAGTTAGCATTGAATATCTTTGGCTATACTTTAAAAAATGTAAATGTATGCAGGTAAAACACCCCAAACTGTTGAGTCTGACAGGATCAGAGGGCTATTGCTGCAAATATGATAAAAAACTATACAAAAATTAAGGAGAAACGTACAAGCTGGAACTTTTACCAAAGATGTTGCTGAGCACTCAGAATACAGGAATTCAGCCAAGAATTGATCAGATGTGTCGATTTTAATCAAACCGCCTGGTATATTTTTAAACTTTAGACTTCTTCTATAGCTTGATGCATGCTCAATAATCCAGGTAGATTAATCTAACAAGGATGAGTCAGGTCGTCTGTATGGGTTCTTCTTGTTGAAACAGTTCATCTTTTATCCCAAAGAACTGTTCAGTCTGAGGAGCTGCAACAAACTCAGTCTTATAAATAGCACCTTTGTTGACCCTTTGAGGAGGTGCTGTTTATAAAACAGAGTTTATTGAAACTCCTCTTTTGGATAAAAAACCAAAATGTTTCAACGAGAAGAACCGATCCAGCGTACCTGACTCAAGCTTGTTATAATAATAATAATAATAATAATGAATTCAATTTATAACGCGCTTTTCATTAGTGAAAATCTCAAAGTGCTACACACATTCATACACCGGTAGCGGCAGACTACCATGCAAGGTGCTTTCCAGTCCTACCGGGAGCAACTCGGGGTTAAGTGTCTTGCTCAAGGACACAACGACACATGGTGTGGGGAACCAGGATTCGAACCGCAAACCTTCCGATCGGGGGACGACTGCCATTACCACTACGCCACGGCCGCCCCTTTTGTTAGATTTATCTATAGTGCTGTTTCCAACATAATCTTAACCTCAAGCCCATCTAGCACATCATTTTAGCTTAACCCGAAATTCGGGCCAGGACAGGCCAAAATTATGTGCTTGATGGGCGGGCCGGGTCGGGCTTGGGCTTTTGATGTGGTTTTAATTGTGCATCTGGCCCCGCCCACCCTTAGCTCTTATCATACATGTGAGGGTTTGTAATTGACCCACAACAAGTGACAAAATGGAGCTGGAAAGTATTAAACAAAAGCTAAAAACGGGAGAACTCACTCTACAAAGCCAGCACAGTGACACCTGCTGATGTGTCAGGTGCTTGTTCAAGTCCAACCGGTCGGTTGAAAGAGTGGGGGGGAAATTAGCATTTAGCTTCAGATGGACAACCGGATCATCGGCCGTGCACGTTCTGCTCCACACCCTGCTGTCATCTGCATAGAAGGAAGTAGCAGCATGTGAACTACAAAAGCCGAAGCGAGCAGCGCTTTCAGTTAAAATAGCCTTGCTCTATATTTTGCCAAATAATTTTGCTCTAAAAATAGTTTTGTTCATCTGTGTAATAGTCTAACTTTAGAGTTATTTTTTTTTTATCTATTCATTTTGTATGTTAATATCCATTTGGTTACTTGTTAATAAACAAGAAATATTATATCTTTTTTTGTTACGTTTTTAAAACTATCGTGTCAAACTGCTTTGTTTACAAAAGCGGTAAAAACTTAATTTTAAAAAAGTTGGTGTTTTTACTTTTGAGTTTAGGCCTGTAATTACAATAACTGGTAATTAGTCTGGTCGGGACGGGCTCAGAAAAAATGCCTCTGGGCTAGTGCCGGGACGGGTCGGGTTTTTTCGGGCCGAACGCAACCACAGAAAAATGATACAGAATCACACAGGACAAGAGCTATCAAATGGTGTAGCTTTGCCATCCAAGGTTAGTTATGGTTATTTATAGGTTAGTTAGTTATAGGTTATCCTAGCAGTTTGCAGAGTGTGGCACTCATTAGCAAAGAGGAGGCAGAGAAGAAATGTGTGTTCTGTTCTGCAGTGACTCCCTGCAGTGTCTAAATCAGAGACTCAAATGAAAATATTTTACAGCAGGGCTTCATTCAGTGAGCAGAAATGTTGTCTCCCTCCAAATGAGAGTTTCTATTATATTTAGCCGTTATTTATTTATTTTCTTCTTGCTTAATATTTGTTGAGCCATGCCCTAAGCAGCTTTATGGAGCAATGTGACAAATTTATAGCCGCCCAAACATGCATAGAAAAAGCAGGTGCCTTATTATAGTTAGAGTGAGCGAGAGAGAAAGAGACAGAAGGAGACACGGTGTCCAGTTTAGACTGGCCAGGCAATAAAATCAGAGCCGTAAGCAGAGAGATAAATCTGCAATGATGCCGGGAAACACAGACCTTCTTTATCTCTTCCACTGTTGCTACCAGTGCAGGTCAAAGACAGCCTCCATCTTGGCTGTCTTTACACAACGCAGCAGATGTAAATCAAACGCTTATGCTACATGAGCTCGGCAGAAGAGTCTCAGCAGGGGGTGTAAGTGGATGAAAAGTCAAGGAAAATGCAGCAAAGACCTGACCACGAAACACGCATGAAAAAGAGTGAAACATGCAACAAGACACTGGTTTCAGAGAGATTCTGTCAAAGAGCGGATTGTTAAGAAGTGCAAACGATGTAAACATAGAGGTACAATGTTAGTGAACTTGTTTTTCTTTTTAGTGCGGTTTTGCCCAAGTTGTCCTTCCCTTTCTCAATTAAGCTCTTGTCTCCTTGGTTGTTGCTGTTTCTGTGTCCCATTCAGCCACAGGGGACACACAGTCCAACAGTTTATGTCACTCAGGAACAAAAATAAAACTAGAGATTAAAGGTCCTGTGAGGATCTGGCTCCACTGACATGATTTTTTTACTATTCATAAAATTGCTAGAAAATATATATATATATATATTAACATTTAAATAAGTTCGTTTTTGCAAACAAAATTATACATCACTTTAATTTAGCTTTAAAAGTGATTTTGAACTTCAAGCCACGTTTAATCATGGGAAAAATTACACACGAACGCACCA
>JBBPBX010035866.1:14578-25287 GCA_038048925.1 Garcialebias charrua | reverse complement strand
AAAAAGAAAAGAAAACAAGAAGCAGGTTAAGAGAAAAGATGGATGAATGGATGAATCCCAAAAGTTGAATGAATGAATGAACATGTAAAAACCGGTAAGGGGCCCAGAATTGAACTGTGAGGAACTCCACATTGAAGCAGTAATGAAAACATTGAACATATTGAACATGTGCTTTGCACAGGGTGCATAACCACCATCAGGTAGAAGATGTTCAACATGGCTTCTTGTTTTTTACTGTTTGAGTTTTGACGTGAGCTGGCCCAGTTGAGGCGGCAGTCTCTGCTACCTGAAGCAACGAGCGACGACGAGCAGAACCCGGACAGGACAGCCGAGTTGTAAATCCTGCTTCTGTCCCATTTCCCATCTGTTTTTGCTCTTTGGCTCTTTAATTTCTTCCCTCTGTCTCTCTGCCCCCCTCTTTTGCAGTCTGCTCAGATCCCTGTGGTATGAGCACATTTCTCATTCCCTCTCCTTCTCTCCCTCAGCCTGGCTCCCTCAAGATTGCTGCTTTATTAAACAGACTCTCCCTATCTTTCATTTGCCACTCTCCCCCACCATGATCCACACTGTAAGTCTCTCTGTGCTTTTTTAAAAATATTTACTCTATCTTTCACCCCACTCCTCCACAAACACATCACACTGACTTTTCATTCAGCCGTGCACTGCTCAGCAGACAGACTTTTACCACAATATTCTCCTTAAAGTGCGAGATCAACAAAGAAGCTTTTATTTCCAGATACACTTAATATTACCTTTCTCCTTTTTGTTCCTTATCTCCGTCTTTGTTCGTGTCGCTCCAGAACTGGTGCTTCCCTCCACCTCCCACGCCCCTCCCCGTGCACCCTCCATCTCTCTCAGACCCAAGGCAGCTATATTTAGCAGCAGGTTAACTGTTCTTGTCAAAGGTCTGATTTGTATTCTCTGCATGCAAGTCTGACTCGGGCCTCGCTGCAACACAAACAAAAGGCCCTAGTTTGAATATGCACCAAGCCCAATGGCTCAGCAATCAAAGCCCTCTCTCTGCCCCTCTGCCAGTGGCGCCACCTGCTAGGGGAAAGGGAGGGATGTGTGTGAGGAGGAGGCGGCGATGGTAGGGTCATGGGGACTCAAAAGTCAAGCTCAATTTGCTCCAGATGCACACATTTATGCAAGGAGAAAAAAAATGGGCCTCTTTACATGTACTTTGTTGCGCCACACACGCTGAATGTTCAGACTTTGGGAAAATAAGGACCCGGGTGCACCTCTGTGTCTTCCCCCCTGAATGACAAGAATGAAGGATGGCAGGAGGCACAAGAGAAGCAGCCTTAGTACAGGAGATGAATTGAGAATAGCAATCTCCCCATCCTCAGTATCTGCCCCAGGCCTATAAAGTGACAGTGGAGATTAAAGTGAAAGCCACATACATTACATGCCACTGTATACAGGAGGACTCACGAGGAGAGCTGAGCTTGTGGAGAGGTGTGATACACCCCACTGCTTCTCCTCCGCTTTCTGCCGCTCGGTCTCATCTGGTCCGGCAGCAGGCTGTGGGTGGCAGGTCTGAAAAGGCTCCCTGCTACACGAGAAGATTTAAGTCACTGTGACCAGAATCTCTGAACATGACATATCTCACATACTGAAGCACGGGCAGCCTCAACAAAGCCCTGCCCGTCTTAATTACAATTAGCTCAGCCATCAAACTTTACTCCAACATACAGTATGGAAATGTTAATGCAATATATATATATATAATCTGAACTATTAATGCAAGCAATAGAGAACAGGTATCAAAAAACAAATAATCTCAATATTCATTGAAATAAGTTGCTCAAAAAATGAGACAGTACTCAACTTTTGCTGAGTGACATGCATATAAAATCTACTCAGTTTCACAGAAGTGGTCATGTAGTCACTATGTCCCGAGGCAGAACTTGTCATCCCGGAAAACCAGGTCGTCGGATCAACTTATTTTTGTTCTTAGTGCTGACATGTAATTTTAACACATTACACACCCATCCCAAGTAATGCAATGTTAATAGTTGATGCTCATTCCTCGTATTTCTGTGACATCAGGCTGTCAAAAAGTTTTGTTTCAGACAGCTGCTGTCACTTCTGGCTGCCCAAAGCTAGCACATCTTCGTGTCATGTGGCTAGAAGCTCAAACTCTGAGTAACTTGTACTCACAAATCGTTTAAAAATCAGAATCATGTTCAGGAGTTCTTTTCGCACACATGCATTTTATGATTATCTACATACAAATTGATAATGCAATGTATGAAATCAGTAATAATCTGTTATAAGCATACCATATAAGGAGTTATGATTTGTGAACAGTGATGCTTATTTGCACCCTATAAATGTCTTCACGTGCACCAGTGAAGAAGGCTGTAGGGCAAAATTAACTCAAAACTACTGAAAAAAGTAATTTAGTACAAACTATCACTTGGTTTTAAGTTTGTTCCAGCTGTTCAAGCTGAATAGTTATTGGTTTGAGCTAGTCCAGCTATTTGGCTCTTATCGCTCACTCCTGAATGGCAAATTACAGGTGATAGTGTTTGTCTTTGTGTGAGTGTATGTGTGTTTATTTTTCTGCCATGTTAGCAAAGTATCTCATAAAACACTATACAAATTTTAGTGAAAGTCAAAATGTACAAATTTGATTTACAGTATTTTTTTTTTAGCTTTCAGACAGTTTTTTGCCTTTTTAAGAGAGCCTTTTGCTACTTGTATGCTGGTGAAGATTCTCAGTCGTCCAGGACCTGATAAATCAAAACGGCGTTCAATACAAGATCAACTGGACTTTATTTGTAATCGAAAGACGTTTCGCTTCTCATCCGAGGAGCTTTATCAATTCAATGAACCAGACTGTGTGCGCGTGGAGTTATAACAGGAGTCACGCACCAACATATGTAAATTGCAAGCTGAGGTAACACATACATGTAAATTGACAGATCACACCTTAACAGTAGGGAGTTCCCTTGAAGTCTCTGACAGAAGACACAACAACTGTATGTAAATTGACAAAAAACACCTCACAGCCCAACAACAGAGGTTTCTCAACAAACTTTGCTAGTCTAATTCACAGACAAGACACCTCTGCTCCCATCCGGTGTAAAACGTTTGTGAATCAGCCCCAAAACTGAGTTGTAAGTCTTGGAAAGTTGAAATCTCAGACCTCCTCCTCTGTTAAGAGAAGGTTTTTCTCTCTTAACATAGACAGCTTCCTTCACACCCCTCTCAAACCATCTGTGCTCTCTGTCCAAAATTTGCACATTTTGGTCCTCAAATGAGTGACCCTTGTCCGTGAGGTGGAGGTGAACAGCTGAGTTTTGTCCAGAGGAGGTTGCTCTCCTGTGTTGGACATTCTTCTGTGGATGGGCTGCTTAGTTTCTCCAATGTAACGGTCTGGGCAGTCCTCGCTGCACTGGATTGCGTACACTACACCACTCTGTTTGTGTGTTGGGTTTTGTCCTTAGGATGCACCAGCCTCTGTCTGAGAGTCCTGCTGGGTTTGAAATGTACTGGGATGTTGTGTTTGTTGAAAATCCTTCTGAAATTCTCTGAGACTCCAGAAAAAACATTGTCATTCCTTATGTTGCTGGAGTCTCAGAGAATTTCAGAAGGATTTTGAACAAACACAAAATCCCAGTACATTTCAAACCCAGCAGGACTCTCAGACAGAGGCTGGTTCATCCGAAGGACAAAAACCCCACACACAAACAACGCCTCTTACATTGGGTGACTGAGGCCATAAAAAGGGCCTACGGGAGCAAAGGTCAACAGGTACCCTCTGGAGTACCTGCTCACTCCACTAGGGGCTTGGCCACTTCCTGGTCATTATTTAAGTGTACCAGTCGCAGACATCTGTGCTGCTGCGAATTGGAGCTCATTAAATACTTTTGCAAAGCATTACAGTTTGGATGTTACTGCAGGTGACGTCACTCAGGCTGTCCTTTCTAACACACAGTAGAAAGTAGCCTTGAGATGCCTGTTGGTCAAAGGCAGACGTTCACTCTAGCATGCATTTTACTGAGCATTTCAAGGGCGTGAATGGATTACGTTCCCATAGCAAGTATGTTGCACCGAGAGACCAACTGAAAGGGAACTGAAAGTTATGCACCATAACTCATGTTCCCTGAAGGAAGGGAACGAGGTGCAACATAGCTGGCCCTTTTCAATGCTGAAAGCTCGGTGAAGTGCAACTTTGGAGAAAGATGGAGGGGCGCAAGCCGCTTAAGTACCCAGAGGGCGGGGCCTCTGGCGCGGCGGTGACGCCCCTAGCCGTAAAGGCGTGAGTATATTCCTTCAGGTAATCGCGCGGGGGCACAATTCCCATAGCAAGTATGTTGCACCTCGTTCCCTTCCTTCAGGGAACATGAGTTATGGTGCATAACTTTCAGTTTTCAGTGTATGATGAAAATGGCTCAAAGTATGAGGATCATAGACATGGTGAAGAACATGCAATACATTTCTTCTGGAAATTATAGGTGGTGAAACATCTTAGCAGTTTTTTGTTTTCTTCTTCTTTCAGCTTTTCATTCTTCAGGAGTCTCCCATCTTCCTCCATCTCACTCTGTCCTCTGCATCCTCTGTCCTCACTCCAAATACCTTCATGTCCTCTCTAACTGCATCCATATATCTCCTCTTTGGCCTTCCTCTTTGTCTTTTCCTGGCAGGTGCATTTCTAACATCCTTCTACCAATATACCCACTTTCCCTCCTCTGGACATTTCCAAACCATCTCAGTCTGGCCTCCCTAACTATATCTCCCAGTTGTTCAACATGCGCTGTACCTCTGATGATTTCATTCCTGATCTTATTCATTCATTCAACCTTTATTTAGTCAGGTAAATCTCATTGAGCCTCGAGGGCTCATTTACAAAAGCGACCTGCTACAAACTAAAGAATGATGAACAGCAATGGTAGAATTTCCTTAAACAACAAACAACAGAAAAAAAAAAAACGTAGGAGAGAAATAGAAAGTGAAATGCAAAGTATCAAAACTAGCAAAACACCACAAGGTAGATGTACAAAATCAAAAACAGGAACATATCTGCAATGGTTTTTGCCAGGTTTCCAAAAGATTTTTAAAACCATTTAGGGAGGTCAGGGCCGAGAGCTTCAAATCTTTTTGTAAGATATTCCAGGAAGCAGGAGCAGAGTAGGAGAAGGCCCTTTTTCCAAGTTCAGTCCTCACTGACGGAACACTGCAGGTAATCATGTCCTGAGAGCGCACACTGTAGCTGCACTCACGTAAAGACATGTAGGAGGAGATGTATGAGGGCAGCAGACCGAGAAGTGATTTAAAGATGAAAATGTACCAGTGGAAGAGTCTGCGTGAGGTTAATGATGTCCAGTTAACCAGTGAATACAGGGTGCAGTGGTGGGTACGATAATCACAGCCAGTTATGAATCTTATGCCTCTTTTCCACCGCTCGGCTCGGCTCGGGTTGGATCGGCTCAGGTCGGCTCAGTTCGGGTCGGGTCACATCTATGTTCTGTTTCCACAGCTTTTTTGTACCCCTTCTGTGGGCGGGGTCCAGAATCCTACTCGTCTTACCACATGGTGGCAGTAGTGTTCCTCAAGCTATTTACTACAGTACTAGCCACCACTAGAAGAAGAACACAATAAAGACTTTGTATCACATATTATCAATTCTATCAAAAACCACATAGCTGATATTTTTCAAAAAAATCTAGTGTGATCACAACATGTTCATATACGAAATGTATCCTGTTGGAGTTATTTGAAATAAAATTCAATGTTTTATAGACATAAATGTGTCAACCTACGTCCATTATTTTCTACTTTGTATCACATATTATCAATTCTATCAAAAACCACATAGCTGATATTTTTCAAAAAAATCTAGTGTGATCACAACATGTTCATATACGAAATGTATCCTGTTGGAGTTATTTGAAATAAAATTCAATGTTTTATAGACATAAATGTGTCAACCTACGTCCATTATTTTCTACTTTGTATCACATATTATCAATTCTATCAAAAACCACATAGCTGATATTTTTCAAAAAAATCTAGTGTGATCACAACATGTTCATATACGAAATGTATCCTGTTGGAGTTATTTGAAATAAAATTCGAATTTTTATAATTTATTTTCGTTGTGCAAACACAGGTTTTGGAAAAAGTCAAAGCGAAACTACTTTAAATGCAGCACATTTGACCATACGTGACAATATTAAAGCGTGGTTAAGCTCAGGAGCCCTCGTACTATTAAAGTCAGCTATGAAATATATTTTATATCTGTTCATTGAGCTACATTTAAAGACATAAAGCCGCCCGCGCGCCGCGTGTTGCTCGTGGCGAAACTACTTTTTAAAATCGTGCAGTTTTGAGCAGTACGTGATTTTATTAAGGACACGTTCAGCTGAAGACCCATCTTTGCTATAAATTTAAAAAATAATAATTGTTTTTACCGTGTTTATCATGTAAAAGTCCTGCAGTGATCGCGTCCCTCGCTTCCGTAAAAACAGCTCTCGTCTCCTCCTTCCTACTTCCGGAGCGGGTGAGCTCGCTTCAGTACCCCTCTGAAACCAGCCCGAAAATCTCAGGAAATCTCGCGCGGCTCCGCTCGGAATATCCGGTGGGAAAGGATGAAAGGGGGTCTCTGCGACGCACATATGACGTAACATCCGACCCGAGCCGACCGGTGGAAAAGGGGCATTAGAGCACCATGGTAGACAACATCCAACATCTGCAGGGTGCTTGTAGGAGCATTCATGTAGAGAATGTCACCGTAATCAATGGAGGGGAGGAAAGTCACAGATACAAGGCGTTTCCTAACATTCAGTGTTAGACATGATCTGTTTCTGAAAAAGAAACCCAGTTTAACTTTCAGTTTCTTTACTAGGTTTTCCACATGGAGTTTAAAAGAGAGCTGTGAATCAACCAGTATACCCAAATATTTATAGGAATCAACAAACTCAATTGGGACACCATTTGAGGATAAAATCAGAGGAAGATCTGCTGGGACCGACTTCCTACTTGAAAAAAACATCCCTTTTGTTTTTTCAGCATTTAGTACAAGTTTGAGACGGAACAAATCTGACTGGATGATGTCAAAAGCGGATTGCAAAAACTGGAAAGCCTTAGCAACTGTTTTAGCTTGACAGTAAACAACTGTGTCATCAGCATAGAAATGTAAGGATGCATCAGGGATGCTCTGACCTACATGAGCTATGTAAATTGTAAAGAGGGTTGGTCCTAAGACTGAGCCTTGTGGTACACCATTTTTAACCGTTAAATAACTGGAAGAAGTATCATTGTGCTGAACACATTGCTTCCGATTGGACAGATAATTAGAAAACCAACCAATGGTCCATCCATCCTTGTCACTCCTAAGGAGAACCTCAGCATCTTCATTTCTGCCACTTCCAGTTCTTTCTCCTGTCTTTTTGTCCATGTCTCTGTCTCCAGACCATACAACATAGCTGGTCTCACCACTGTCTTGTAAACTTTTCCTTTGACCTTTGCTGACACCTTTTTGTCACAAATCACTCCTGAAACTTTTCTCCATCCACTCCATCCTGCCTGGACTCTCTTCTTCACCTCTTTACCACATTCCCCATTTTCCTGGACAGTGGACCCCAAGTACTTGAAGTCCTGCACCTTTGTGACCTCTGCTCCTTGTAGCCTCACTGTTCCACCAGCCTCCCTCTCATTCACACACATGTACTCTGTCTTACTACGGACAACTTTCATTCCTCTTCTTTCAAGAGCATACCTCCACCTCTCCAATTCTCTTACACAAGTTCCCTGTTCTTACCACATATCGCAATGTCATCTGCAAACATCATGGTCCATGGGGATTCCTGCCTGACCTCATCTGTTAGTTGGTCCATCACCAGAGCAAACAAGAGCTGATCCTTGATGCACTCCCCCTCCACCTTGAAGCTATCTGTTACTCCTACAGCACATCTCACCACTATCCTGCTGTCTTCATACATGTCCTGTACCAGTCTAACATGCATCTCTGCCACTCCAGATTTCCTCATGTTACACCACACCTCCTTCCTTGACACCCAATCATATTCTTTTTCTAAATCCACAAAGACACAATGGAGTTCTTTCTGACCCTCTCTGTACTTCTCCATCAGCATTCTCAAAGCAAAGATGGCATCTGTGGTGCTCTTTCTTGGCATGAAACCATACTGCTGCTCACAAATAGTCACCTCTTGTCTAAGTCTCTGCATTTTCGATCCAAATCCTTGTTGTAATGTGAGCAGCTGCGCGCGAAGCAGGACAAACTTAGGTCGCTGATTGGTCACTTGCTGACACGCCTACTGAAATGATTGACAGCTCAGTGAGAGAACTCAGAGAACTCATCATGAGCAGCCCGCTGCAGCCCGCTGCGGTGTTCTGCTGCGGTGTTTCTACTTTATATGTTATAAAAAGTTCTAAGAAATAAAAATAAAAACAGGGAGCGCTTTTCCTGCAGCCCACAGCCCACCAGGAAATATTTAAAACCTCGCGCAGCCAGGTAGGACCTGAATTCATTCATTTCAGTCATCGAGTGAACGGAGGAAGAAGCGATTACTTGACTTTTGGCAAAAAAACAAAAGAAAAGGCCCGATCAGCGATAAAGAAGAGGAATTTAATTCATTTGTGTAACATACAAAACAGTCCGGCGCCGGGGAAGTTTATGGTCAGACACCGCGCAAGCGTGCGCGGTCGTAAAAAAAGAGCTTTGCACGTTCGTGCCCTGAGGGGCTACGCGGGGCTACGCTTTTGCCTTAGCGTACGTACGTCGTAGAGGCGTAATGCTTGTACGCGGAGGTCTACTGGGGCCTTTAGTCTATTGGACACATAAAACGTCTATGTTCCTTCTCTGCATCATGTCAGCCAGCTCTCTACCTTTGCCTGTCATTGTCCCCACATTTAGACTTTCCACCCTCAGTCCTACATTCTTGATTTTCCTCTTCTCCCTCTGTCTCCTGACACGTTTCCCTCCTCATGCTCTTTGACTAACAGTAGCACAATTTCTGTCGGCACCCTGTTTGTCAATAGCACCGCTGGTGGAATTTGTTAATGACAGCACCGGTGGTGGCCTTAACCGATCCAGCATAATGTCACTTAGATGAACTTGCATGTTAGTTTTGGCAAAAGTGTTTTCAATCAAATGCCCTTCTTGAGACAACCCTCACATTTACCTAGGCTTGGGAATTGAATAAGAGATACAGTACCGGTACATTGGCTTGTGCTCCCTAGTGACTGGTTTAGCATTTAAAATAAATTAAATAAAAT
Organism: Garcialebias charrua; assembly: GCA_038048925.1. Lineage (NCBI taxonomy): Eukaryota > Metazoa > Chordata > Actinopteri > Cyprinodontiformes > Rivulidae > Garcialebias > Garcialebias charrua. The sequence goes on along the minus strand of JBBPBX010035866.1, from coordinate 16,038 downwards.
TATAGTGGTTTTGAATCACGTTGCACAATTGCACAATTTTAGCATGTTGGAAATGTTCCAAAATCACATTTTACATGAAAAATGCAGTTAACATGTTTCACATCTAATTTAACATGTTCATGTACAATGTTTAAGATGAACACACGTGATTGTCATACGTGCGGTTAATGTATTTTTCTGACAATTCTTAGATGCTAATTACCCAAACTTGTATATGGTTATTGTTAATTGTATGAATATTTTATGTAGGTAACTTTGGACTGTGGGTAGAATCTGATCTACATGAATAAAATCTACTTTGTACATACAGTATACAAAGAGAGAACTTATAAACTCCATGCAGAGAGGCCTCAGGTGGGAGTCAAACCTTCAGCAAGTGTGTTCCGATGACAGTTCTATTAACTGCAATCTCTTTTATTCCCTAAATATATTGTGATTAATTATGTTGGATTATTATTGTTGTACTATAATTAAAGTTTGAGGTAACTTTCTGAATTTAAACCATTTGGACCAGGTTGGTGCTAACATTAGCTGAACAATATCAGAAAACATGACTAGTGATTGCATCACTCAAAAGGGGACTTATCCAATCAAACCCAAAGGGGTGAAATAAACCCACTTCACATAACTGTTTCTGAATTGTCCATTACATCCGAGTGGCACCTCACTCTCTGACAAGTGAAAACGTGGCTAAAAAAATAAGCCAGACAGAGACATATAATGAGTACATTTCCAGGCTGGCAGAAACATATGTGAATATAATTTCAAATGAGCAGCAGTACATTTTGTATTTTGCTCACTGGAAACAGCTTTGGAAGTGAATGAATAATAAATCAAGCTATTTATTTCCCCCCCAACTAGTTAAAGAGCTTTAAACACTGTATAACATTTTGTTTAAGATAGTCTAGGGAATAAATTAAAGTATGTGTATATTTACACGAACGTACTTCAACTGGTTAAAGATTTGTTATACTAGAGGAAGAAGACAAGCTGACAAGGCTAATATCACAACAATAACATGTAGCACTAATACATTACACACAACCCCCCTACAACATCCTTTGATCAGGAGTTGGTGGTTCAATCCTCAGTCCATGCAACAAATCGAAGTGTACAGGGCAAGACACTATACACCCACTGCCCACAATGTGCTTCTTGCTTTCATTTATTTCATTAACCTTTACTGTCCCCCAACTGTGGAGGGAAAAGGGGGAATTGGAAATATATTCTGTCTCTCCATCTGTCCATCGATCCATGAATGTTGTAAACGCAACAACTTGAAAAATAATCAGTGAGACAAATTCCTTCATGGAGTGTGGCATCATCTAGGAGCGTACGAAGGACTCCTTTTGGAAATTGTGTTGTCACTTCAAAATCCAAGTTGGCCACAACAATTAAAAAAATCAAAATAAATAATACACATACATGTATGTATGTATATATATATATATATATATATA
>JBBPBX010035865.1:15646-31813 GCA_038048925.1 Garcialebias charrua | reverse complement strand
AGAGAACAAAGAGCCGCAGCACAAGCTCTACGCCATCCATTGTTTTGTCAAAAATCATATGACATCACAGGTTTTTGATATAATGATGCCTGCTCCCATCGAGGTGGCACCCTGCTCAAAGCAAACACCACCATGGCCGGGGTAGAATATGACCAGGCTGACTGTGGCCAGGCCAGGCCTTACAATGTCAAAATGCCATGAGAGCCTCTTTTCACAAATGTTTTACAGTCTGTGTTACAGTTTCTTTAAAATGCCCACATCAGGGTTTACATTAACAATGTGATGGTACATGACTAAAGGTCATGTGCATAACCCTCATAAGAAAAAAAAAAAATAAGAAAAAAATGAACAGTCTGCGAGGGAAATAAACACTTAGAGCTGTAATGAAATGTGTCACTGGGACTGCACTGTACTTGCCTTGAGGGAAGAATTAAACCTACACAGATGCTGGCTTTTGAACTTTGCGCCTATAACAGTCCTGATGGTTCTTTTCCTCTTTGGTCCGTAAGACACGACGTCCACAGTTTCCAAAGACAATTTGAAATGTGGACTCATCAGACCACAGAACACTTTTCCACTTTGCATCAGTCCATCTCAGATGAGCTCGGGCCCAGCAAAGCCGGCGGCGTTTCTGGATCTTGTTGATGAATGGCTTTTGCTTTGCATAGTAGAGCTTTAACTTGCACTTACAGATGTAGCGACGAACTGTAGTTACTGACAGTGGTTTTCTGAAGTATTCCTGAGCCCATGTGGTGATATCTTTTACACACTGATGTCGGTTTTTGATGCAGTACCGCCTGAGGGATCGAAGGTCACGGGCATTCAATGTTGGTTTTCGGCCTTGCCCCTTACGTGTAGTGATTTCTCCAGATTCTCTGAACCTTTTGATGATATTACGGACCGTAGATGGTGAAATTCCTAAATTCCTTGCAATAGCTCGTTGAGAAAAGTTGTTCTTGAACTGTTCGACAATTTGCCCACGCATTTGTTCACAGAGTGGTGACCCTCGCCCCATCCTTCTATGTGGATGACTGAGCATGTCAAGGAAGCTGCTTTTATACCCAATCATGGCACCCACCTGTTCCCAATTTGCATGTTCACCTGTGGGATATTCCAAATAAGTGTTTGATGAGCATTCCTCAAATTTCTCTGTCTTCTTTGTCACTTGTGCCAGCTTTTTTGAAACATGTTGCAGGCATCAAATTCCAAATGAGCTAATAATTGCAAAAAATAACAAAGTTTACCAGTTCGAACGTTAAGTATGTGGTCTTTGCAGTGTGTTCAATTGAATATAGGTTGAAAAAGATTTGCAAGTCATTGTATTCTGTTTTTATTTGCGATTTCCACAACGTGCCAACTTTTCTGGTTTTGGGCTTGTATATATATATATATATATATATATACATACACAATACAGGTAGTCCCCGACTTACGAGTGAGTTCCGTTCCTGCGAGTTGCTCGTAACACGAAAATTCGTAAGTTGAAACACGAAGCACATGTTCTCGTAAGTCCGGATTTTCGCTCGTAAGTTGGAACATTTATGCTAGCGCTACTACGAACACTCGGTTTTCATCAAAAACGTTCATATTAGTTCATAAACATGGTCGGAAACGTGTTTCCAAACGGTTAGCTAACACACTTTCATCTAAAAACACAAAAAAGTGCTGTATTTTTTACAAATTTACTGCTCTTTCGCCAGCTCGTAAGTCCGGGACTACCTGTATATATATATATATGCATATNTTTTTTTTCCATTTATAGATGGCCTCCCTTCACACCTTATAGCCATCCTCTCACTCCAATATGTATTTTTTTTTTTTTTTATTTTTTATTTATTTTTATTATTATTATTATTATTTTTATTAATAGAGAGAAAGAAAGAAAGAAAGAAAAGAGAAAGTGAGACAACAAAACAACAATTATCCACAGAAAGAGCACAATGCAAACACACCAAACCTCCGTACACAATCCTGCAAAGCACATGACAGAACACAGCAACTAAACATACAAACATAAAGACTGATAATATTCATGACCTTGCAGTAGATTTCTATAAATACACATACCCATACCTACAAATATATATACAATATACATACATATATATTTATATTCAGTTATATACCCATCTACATACATCTACATATACATCCCTGCATCCATTTGTGTGTGGTTGTGAGCATGCATAAGTGAATAAGGTCCCTCCAATAGAACATTTAGTAGCGACTGTGAAGCATCAGAGACCCGTCCCCCCAAAGCCCGAGACAGACGAAGGGGCGATCAAAGCCCAAGACCCCAGGTAGGACCCTGAGCCCAGAGTCCCCAGGACCACCCGAACAGGACGAGCCACTCGTCCACTCCCCAGATCCGACCAAGTGGAAGAACCGGACGAACCCCACCAGGGACCACACACAATGACCCCCCGGTGTCAACAGCGACAAATACACAAGCCCCCGCCGGAGCCCGCTGTACCGACGTAGCCCCAGGGCCGGTCACGAGGCTCGTGCACCGGGGACGCCCATCCCTCAGGTCCAGACCCGACAGGACCAGAGAACCCGAGCCCCACCAGGCAGCCACCAGGCCGAGCCGACAAACGCCCAAGCGCCCACCCCCAGATAGAGTCACTCCAGACACTTTAGTTGTGATCCATATTATTTCCCTGTCTTCTTTGTTAATGTTATGCAGCTCTAAGCATGACAGTTCTTCATCCTCACTGCTGTTTGTGTTGTCAGGATGTTCTGTAACTTTGTGCATTTCATTTGTTTTGACCCTTGGTTTAGGTTTAAAGCCTTTTTCTTTTCCAGTTTTTCCTTTTTGAGTATCGATTTGGGTTGATTTGCATACCCTTTCTATGTGACCTTGTTTGTGGCATTTCCTGCATGTCTTTTCTCTGAACCAGCAGTCGTTTGCATTGCGAGGATTTACCACACCTGTAGCATTTTTGTTTTCTTCCATTTAAAGACATTTGATGCACTTCATTTTCTAAGCTTTTATTTTGTAGCTCTGATGCACCTTTAGCTGCTGTTTCCATTGAGATAGATATTTCAAGTGCTTTCTTCAAATCTAGCTCTTTTTCAGACAGTAGCCTTTTTTGTGTGCTTGTACAATGCATGCCACATACTAATCGATCTCTCAAGGCATCATCAAGTCCAGTTTTAAAGTCACAATGCTGCGAGAGTTTGCGCAGTTCAGCCATATACTCAGATATGCTTTCATCTTTCATTTGATTCCTTTTATGAAATCTGAATCTTTCTGCTATCACTAGCGGTGCGGGATTCAAATGTCTCTGCAACGTATCAACAATGTCTTTATATGACTTGCTTGAAGGTTTAGCCGGGCTCAGGAGATTACGAAGTAGATTGTATGTTTTAGCTCCCATTAGACTGAGGAGGACAGAACTTTTTTTCTCATCCTCAATATCATTAGCGTCGCAGAACAACTCCACTCGCTCTATGTATGATTCCCAGTCTCCACTTGAGCTATCAAACTCTTCTACTTTTCCAACGGAAGCCATTTCAGTTTGCAGTTACTCACAGATCCGTTGCTAGGTTACGGTTTGTCTCCTGCTGTCAAGTTTTTTTTTCTCTTTTTCTTTTTCTTCCTTCCCTCTGCCGGGTCAAAACTCACTCCGTGCAGTAGTTTGGGGTCCAGAATACTCGTCGCCAATTTGTTGTGTCTTTACTCCAACAAAGTATATTTTAAAGATGAAAGAATAATCCACTCAGTTATGGAAAAGAACGTGACTTTACTTGTCTTCAACTGGTCTCAACATTACACACACAAATCAATACGCCGGCAGATCACCTCTAGGTAACCCGGCAACTAGGGGAGTGGTTCCGCTGAAGTAAATAGTTCCGCTGTAATACACTACAATAACTAAGTTATCTCATCTGTGTCAGCGGAGTCACGGCGTTTCACGGCGCGCGTGGCAGGATTTCAGCTCCACGCGGATCGCTCTCACACACACACACACACACACACACACACACACACACACACACACACATACACACACATACACACGGGGGACGGCGCGCGGAGGTGCAGGTGGCAGTGGTCGCTCCAGCAGCACGCCTGGGTTTGTTTGACTCCCTCCTGCGTCTCAATGTCACAATGGAGCGGCTGCAGTCCTCCATGCGTAAAAGGAGTGAGAGTGCTGGAGGGAGACGGTCGGTAGCGGGTGCCCTGACCATTGCGACATCCAGGGAAGATGCAGGAACGAGGCATAATTGATTAGCTAGCTAACAATGAACAAAATATCTATGCTATTGCTATCTGATGCTATCTGCGATTCGCGAGTGAACGGCTCCACCCATGCGAAGAACGAATTTATACGGCTGGAGCTGCAGGGGGTGGGGCTATACTAACGAAGACCGCGTGACGAAACGCGGTCACATTTAAAACACGCCTAAAAAATCCTGAAACAGACATATCTTTATACACAGTTTCATCTATAACTCCAAAATTAATTGAGCTACAATTTTGAAACTTTTTACTCATTTACAGGTAGTCCCCGACTTACGAGCGCTCTTACTTACGAGGTCCCGGACTTACGAGCATGCATCTCATAAAAAAATAAAATAAAAATAAATTTTTTTTTTTTTTTTTTTTTTTTTTATAAATGAATACATGTACAGTACTGGACAGTCACCAAGCACTTAGCCAATCCTAACACAGTTTTTAAAAATGAAGGAATAAGTTGAATTGTCTCCCTTTCACATAAAGGGAGCAAGCTCCCTATGGAGCCTGCAGGGAGGAGGGAGACAATTCAACTGACTCCTTCATGTTTAAAAACTGTGTTAGGATAGGCTAAGTGCTTGGTGACTGTGCAGTACTGTACATTTATCTATTTATAAATAAAAAACAATAAAAAAATAAAAATACTGTATATACTGTATATTTTAATAAATAGATAAATGTACAGTACTGTACAGTCACCAAGCACTTAGCCTATCCTAACACAGTTTTTAAAGATGAAGGAGTCAGTTGAATTGTCTCCCTCCTCCCTGCAGGCTCCATAGGGAGCTTGCTCCCTTTATGTGAAAGGGAGACAATTCAACTTATTCCTTCATCTTTAAAAACTGTGTTAGGATAGGCTAAGTGCTTGGTGACTGTCCAGTACTGTACATGTATTCATTTATTAAAAAATAAATAAAAAATAAAAAATTATTATATATATATTTTTTACTATGTGATCCTACTTACGAATTTTTGACATACGAGCGCCCCCTAGGGACGGAACTCGCTCGTAAGTCGGGGACTACCTGTACAAGATTACAATTATGACATTTATAATGTTTATTGAAGAAAATGTTGAAATTCACTTTACACGGTCTTTAAGAATTTCTGTATATACTTTGTTCTCGTGACTCAGTGAGACTACCTGAACAAATAAAGGGTAAATGGAAAAAAAAGAAATAAATGAAATAATGTGACAGGTATTTGTAAACCTTCATTAAAACATATTAATGTAAGGGGTGTGGCAAGATGGCACTAGTGTGTTGGGCATCTCGTCTGCCACTCTCTATTTGTCTTTTTTTATTATTATTGTTTCTATGCTTTTATGATGTGGACTCTCTACTGGTTTATGATCGCCAAACCCTTTTTGGGCTTTGTCTGCCTGCTGCTAAAATTTTACATTGTCATGAAAAGCACGATTCTTTGGAGTTCCATCATACCTGTGCCGGGCACCACACCCCCCTCGCCGGAGAAGACGTCACCGGTGTCGAGGTAAACGCGGTGGGCTCTTGGTGAGGCTGAGGACTGTTTTGGCAAAATCGCCGGGAGTATCCCTGTCCCAGATTGGATTATTTCCTGGTCTGCATGCTTTGCGGTGCTCATTGGACCCTGTTGATTCCTGGCTGGTACCTGTTGTCGACTCGGATCAACACTTCTTTCCTCCGTGTCTCACTCCTCCACATCTGCACTGGCGAGGTGCCAACCTTGGATATCTGCGACACTTTGCTCGGATTAATTCTTCTACTGCTTCGCCGGACCCAGTTCCCATCAGGATGGGTCTGGTAAATGCAAGATCTGTTGCAAACAAAACTTTTATTCTGAAGGATTTTTATTCGTCCCAGGGTTTGGACTTTCTCTCCGTGACGGAAACTTGGATTTCCCCGGGTGAGTCCAGTGTTTTTTCAGAACTATTACCCCATGGCTGCTCGTATTTTAATACCCCAAGGCCCTCGGGTCATGGAGGAGGTTTGGCTGTTATTTATAAATCATGTTTTGACTGTAAGCAGCTGTCCCACCCGACTGCGTTTTCTACGTTTGAACTGAGCATGTTTGAGTTGGGCTGTGCTCCTCCGCTTCTTTGCACAGTCATCTACAGGCCCCCTAAGTATAATAAGGACTTCATACGGGACTTTTCTGATTTCTTGAGTGATTACATGTCCAAATATGAGCAAGTTTTATTTTTTGGTGATTTTAATATCCCGGTGTGCTGCTCTGGAAAGCCGCCGGTGAAGGATTTTTTAGATGTAGTGGATGCTTTTGGCCTCACTCAGTCAGTGAAGGGCCCAACCCATGAACGTACGCACACCTTGGACCTTGTTTTATCTTATGGTTTGTCTATTTTTAACTTGGAAATTGGTGATGCATTGTTTTCAGACCACATGCCAATTTTATTTGATTTTATTCCTGTTTTTAGACCTGTTAAACCCTGTGCTCCTGATCGAAGTTGCCGTGTTTTTAACTCATCCACTGCTGCTCATTTTTCCACTGCCTTTAATCATTTAAATTCACAGCTCTCTGTGTCTCTCAGCACTGAGGAGCTTTCACTATACAGTATTTTGATTTTTTATGCAACACTGTTTTGAATGATGTTGCCCCAATTAAAATTAGGCGTTCAAAGCCTAGATCTTACCCGTGGTTGAGCGACCATACCCGTGCCATTAGGCAGGTATGCAGGAAAAATGAACGCAAATGGAGAAAGGATGGACTCCAAGTCTCATTTGATATGCTAAGAGAGAGTTGGTGTCGCTATCAACAAGCTGTAAAAACAGCCAGAGCCAAATATTTCTCTGACATTATTGTTGCCAACTCTTACAATCACCGTGTTCTTTATGATACAATCAACACTGTCCTCAATTCACATGAACTGGTTCCTATTGAAGCATCTAAAGAACTTTGTGATAAGTTTCTTCAATTTTTTTGGACAAGGTTACGAACACTAGGGCTTGTATTTCTTTTCCTTCCCATGACCCTTCCATCCTGGTCCCCTGTCCTGCGTTTTTTGATCATCTGGAGCCTATTTCTCTCTCCTTTCTAGAGAAACTGGTCACCAGTATGAAACCATCAGGTTCCCCCCTTGATGTTGTTCCTCCATGTTTTCTTATGGAGGTATTTTCTACAGTTGGCTCCTTTGTCCTTAATGTGATAAATAGCAGCTTGATGTTTGGCGTGGTGCCAAGCAATTTTAGACATGCTGTGGTTCAGCCATTATTGAAAAAACCTGGCCTTGACCTTTCCTCTTTGTCAAACTTTAGGCCAATTTCAAAGTTACCTTTTATTTCCAAAGTATTGGAAAAAGTTGTTTACACCCAGCTGAAGGCCTTTTTGGATGAATTTAAAATTATGGAGGTCTTCCAGTCTGGTTTCAAACAGGGGCGGATCTACTGGGGTGGCATGGGGTGGCAGTTGCCACCCCAACAGAGAGCCTTGCCACCCTGTTTGCCTCCCCAGCTGGACATTACGAACGTGAAACTCTTTTTTCTGACAACATTGAATGCAGCACAACGTACCGGTAGGGATGTGGTCCACACTCCTTACCAGTTGGTGGCAGTAATGCACACCTATAGTTTTTTGCCATTGCCAACCTCCATTAAACTCATCAAGAAGAAGAAGCATTGTTTACAACTACTGAGTTCTGACTGAGTGGCGGCGGGAAGTGAGAAATGAAATGAAAAGAAGACTGAACACAGCAGTACGAGAGGAAACAGGTAAAAAAGTATTAAATATGTCCCTTTTTGAAAAGTAATTGCAGTAGTAGGCAGTGCAAGGGGGAGAGCGGTTGTCTCCTGTAAAGACGCCAAGTCAAAGTCGAGTACCGTCTGGCTTTACTGCCAATGAGGCGGCTAGCTTAACCACAGTATTCAGAACCAGTCATGGCTGCAGTATTGCTCAGAGTAGGTCTGGCAAAAATAGGCGAAAATTTTATGTCAATAGACATATGCCAACTTTTTGTTCTAACTCCAAATTGTTTTTGAAAAATTCATGCGGTGTTGCACTCTAAATCCACCCTGTTTTTGTTGTTGTTGTTGTTGTTGTTGTTGTTGTTGAAGAGAGGCCAAATGACACACACAGCCAGGATCCAGCACCAAGCCAAGATGAAGGTCCCCCTCCAAAAAGAAAGTCAGCACTGGTTCATATTTTAGGAAAGACATTTCACCAGGTCAGTGTGCCCACTAAATCCATCAGAACCACAGCTGAAGATGAGCTGAAGAAGTACCTGGAAGTCCCTCCACTGACTCTCTCAGAAGACCCTCTCCAGTGGTGGAGATTTCATGAGGGAGTTTCCTCTACTGTCTAAAACAACTAAACACTACCTGTGCATCCCTGGCACAGTGTTCTCTACAGCAGGAGACATTGTGACTGCACAGCACAGCACTCTTACTCCTGACCATGTTGATCAGCTCATTTTTCTGCAAAATAATCTAGTCATTACTGATAAAAAATAGTTCTACATCATACCATTTAGATGGTTTACAAATTACAGTTCTGAAGTGTTTTTATACAGACATGCACAAGTTTTGAGATTTTGTTTCAGATTTTGTTTTAAAGATTTACCAAATGCAACATGGTTGAGACCGAAGTCTGTACATTTCACATTTAGTTTGTTTTGAAAATGTAGCAAATGTTAGCAATATGGTTAAAAACAACAACTGTGAAATCTGTATTTTATTTTGAGTTAAATGTTTGACCTGTTTGACTCTGTTTACTTTTGTATTCTGTGATAAACCTGAGACCTGTCCAGAGTGTCCCCCGCCTCTTGAACAGTTACTGCTGGATATGGGCACCTGCAATCCAATAAGAAAAAGGCGGGTACACTGTTAAAAGTCATACTCTCAATTAGTTATCATAACGTTTTTCTATAAGTTACTTCCGATTAACATAATGAGTTATGTATTTTCTTCTTAATTTCATGAGTTATTGGCATTTCAACTCAAAGATATGCGTCATTTTCAGAGAATCATAAGTTGAAATGTGTGACCAAAACTTGACATCTGAGTTTTAAAATGGTAACCGGATCTTATAAAAACTGATCACCCCTGGCAATATTAATGCGAGATAAAAAATAGTGCCGGAAATGTGCTATTTATCTGATAAGGGACTAAATATCATGTAAGATTTAGTCAGACTTTATAAAGTTCTCCATCCCAGTTAGAATTGCATATTAAATGAAGAAGAGGAACACCACCTGACCAGATTAAGAACGCCAAAGCAAAGTCGCGGATGAATACCATTTTTTCAAAGACCTGGATCTGACTGGCACAAAGGCGTTCAGTTCGGCGGGAATTTTTTTCTAAAGCAAGTAGAGGAGCCATAAGTAGGAAGGAAGGTAAGCCCTATTTGTCGTTGTTTGATAATGCCACACATTTTTAAAATGTTATTTTGAGCTAAAAATTCATGTCTCTGTTACATGTTTAAACACGGGACATAACAGCTTGCTAATTGTCGGTTGCAGATGGGCCTAGCTAAACGCAGTATGCTACTCGGTTGCGCTTATAGAACTTTTAACTTTTCTTAAGAGAAAATACATGCAGCTACCACGATTTTTGTATTGTACACTTCCTCAGAAGCTTATATGTGACGCTTGGACAAAGTTTTGCATCGACGTGCTGACTGCAAGTGAGTTAGCAGCTTGGGTTAGCAGCTGTGCGTCAGTAATTAGTCGTGTCCTTTGCTTCATGTGTTTGTGCGCACGTTTTCTCGTGGACGGTGACACGTTTTCACAATCAAATTAGTCTTTACCGTAACTCTACAACGGTTGGCGGCGTTACGTTAAAGTCTTTTCTTCGAGTGCTAAGTAGCGAAGCTACAGGCTAACTTTGTCCGGCGGCCATCGGACGCATGCGCAGAAGGCTGTGTTCCGTCGAAATTTATTTTTTTTGTCGAAAGTTAAAGTAAGCGTTGGTCAGCTTTAAATCAGAATTGTCAGATTTAATCTTTACTTTTTTTTGGTTTAAAACTGTGCGTAAGTGGTGTTAAAGTCTTTTCTTCGAGCGCTAAGTTGCGAAGCTATAAGCTAACTTCGTCCGGCTTGCCGTAGTTTCGCCATCGGACGCATGCGCAAAACGCTGGGTTCTGTGAAAGTATTTTTTTGTGTGTAAAGTTAAAGTAAGCGTTGGTCAGCTTTAGAGAAACCTGCCCTCTGATCTGTGAACAGGACGCTGTGTTGTGTGATTTTACTGCGAGGACCTCTGGTCAAAGCCACAGAGGAAACTGGTTGCCTTGTCAGCTCTCCTTAAAGCTGAAGGAGACGCCCTCTAGAGGGTTGGAGGCTGAAGTGTTTTCAGTGTAAAATGCTGCTCGTTAAACTGTTAAGAGTTAACAACATATTCTTTAGTTTAAAACTTATGGCTAAAACTACACAAGATATATTTTGCACTACAAGAAAGAAGCCTAATGTTTGAGTTGTTAATTATTTAAAAACTCTCTGGACCTAGTAGTGAAATTTTCTTAATAGAGATTATTTTGTGGTATAGCAGTTTTCAAAATAAATTATGGCAAAAGGACACTCTAGTTTGGACAATGAAACTGGTGAAGATAACATTTTAGTCAAGTTATTTTAACTAAGTGGCAAAACTGGCATTTGCATGTATTAATACTTTTATTTTGTTTATTATTTTTATTATTTTTAATAACTTAATCTGAAAGGTATGTTTTTTTTTTTGTGTGTGCAGGTGGTCCACTATTTAAAGTTTGCCAAAAACTGGATGAAGTGGAGCTGTAAGTTTTGCAATTTTGTTACATACAATGAAAGAACAATTGTGGGTCATTACAAAGACGATCATGGACGTGGAAGACAGGGACTGAGCTGCATTTACCCAAACTGTCTGACTGTTCTCAAATCCTACGTGGATTTCGAAAAACATATCAAGGGACATAAAAGATCATACCCAGTTGCTAAACTACGCTGTGAACTCTGTACTTTTTCAGCACCAACCAACATCAAACAGTATTTTCTTCATTTAAAGACCCATTTGAGAACTCGAGAGACTGTTAATTGTCCATATACAGGGTGTTCTTTTAAGTCAAGGGTAATCTCAACTTTCACTGCCCATAAGAGTCGATATCATCATGCTGCTACATTGGTTGATTTCAAACCTGATCTCGTTGTAAAATGTCACAGTGAAGCCTTTGTAAATGATTATGAAGAAGTTGATGATTTAGTGTCATCAGATTCATTGTTGCCTGAATCTGAAGTTCAACCTGTACAAAATTCCATTAAGCGACGGATAGCGTCCCTTTTACTTCGCCTACAAGCAGTCCTTCATGTGTCACAATCAGCAATTCAAGAAATTGTTGATGAATTATTTGATGTTGGTAAATGTGCTGTACAATTAACTCAGCACAACATTGAAAATATTTTGAAAGAGCATAATTGTTCATCATCAGAGGAATTAATAGCAGCTTTGATTGAAGCTTCACAGAGTGCAAACCCACTCACCTTACTTTCAAGAGAGGGGCCTTTAGGCACAGAATTTAAAAGACAGTCATTTTATAGACAGAACTTTACTGTCATTGAGCCTGTTGAATATGTTTTGAATGGACAAAAAAAATCACATACTTTTGTTTATATTCCCATTCTAAAATTACTTTCTGTAATTCTAAAGAGAGATGAAGTACTGCAAGAATTGAGGGTAAACAGATCATCTGAACAATCGGGGCAGTACAAGTCATGTGTAGATGGTGACTACTTTAAAACAAATCAAATCCTCTCAAATGAAGATGTTAGTTTGTGCATAACTTTGTACATTGACGATTTTGAAGTTTGTAATCCAATAGGCACCTCCAGAAAAAAACACAAAGTGTGTGGTGTTTATTGGACTCTTGCCAATTTGCCAAGAAGATATAAGTCGTCACTGCCATCAATCTACCTAGCTTTATTGTGCAAGACTGAACATATTAAGACTTATGGATATAATAATATTTTACAGCCACTGATAAAAGATATTCAATGTCTGGAAACAGTTGGTGTGTTTGTAGAAAAACTTAATTGTTATGTTAAAGGGACCATTTTGTATGTTTCTGCAGACAACTTGGCAGCACACTCACTTGGTGGATTCCAAGAGTCTTTTAATGTGGACAAATTTTGTAGGTTTTGTTTGTGTAATCGTGAAGAAATACAGACTTGTGATGTCGTAAGTGGAAAGTTTGTTTTACGAACATCAGATTTGTATGATGAAGCTGTAAATTTATTGAACCAGAGTGAACTTGCGTCTGTTGATGGTGTGAAACGGGAATGTCCACTTAACAGATTGACTGGTTTTCATGCATGCCAAGGTTTTCCACCTGATTTTTTACATGATGTGCTGGAAGGGATTGTACCCATTGAGCTAAGTCTGTGCCTTGCAGATTTGATTTTGAAGAAGTATTTCACATTGGATGAGCTCAATGATGAAATACAAAGCTTTCCTTTAAGTTCTCTGACAAAACAAACCGGCCTCAGAAGATTCCATCAACTTTCAAGCAGAATCGTACTCTAGGTGGTAATGGACATGAAAACTGGAGTCTAGTGCGCTTCCTTCCGCTCATCATTGGTTACCGTGTTCCAGAAGGTGATCAAACATGGGAATTGGTTCTTGAGCTCAAAGACTTGGTGGAGCTATTGTCAACCTCATCTTTCACTTCAGACTCACTTTGTTATTTACAGGCAAAAATATCAGACCACAGACAGTTGCTACAGACAGTTTTCCCAGAAAATAAGTTGCGTCCCAAACATCACTTTATTGAACATTATCCAAATCTTATTCAAAAGTTTGGACCTCCAACTGAGTGTTGGACTATCAGGTTTGAGGCAAAACATTCTTTCTTTAAGAAGGCTGTGCGAGATGCCAACAACTTTAAAAACATTCTGTTTACGCTTGCTACAAGACATCAACTTATGTTGGCACATTACTTTGCAATGCCAAGACTTTTCAAGCCTGAGACTGAGACAGCAAAGGTGTCTGATATGTGTCTCGAAGTTTTAGATGCTGCCATCAGACAAGCCATCTTGAACAGGTTCAGCAGTGTTGACAGAGTTGGACTGACCCCTCACATCTTTCTGAACGGAACCAAGTACGCAAAGGGAATGATTCTCTCTAGTGGGAGCACAAGTGGATTGCCAAACTTTGGACAAATTTTGGAAGTATGCATTGTGTTGGAGACTGTTTGCTTCATTATAGAACCTTTTACAGCACATTACGTGGAGCATCTACGGAGTTACCACCTAGTGAAGAAAAACCCTGCTGAGTGTCTGTTGGTGAAACCAGAGGATCTCAACGATTACGTGCCACTGGTGTCATACTTCATTCGGGGCTGTCTTCTGGTCACTGCCAAGACTTTCTTGCTCAAATAAACCTGCTGTAAGTAATTGAACACTCAAATGAGGAATGAAAAAAATCTGAAAATTTAATATACAGGTAGTCCCCGACTTACGAGCGCTCTGACTTACGAGGTCCCGGACTTAAGAGCATGCATCTCATAAAAAAAATAAAAAAATTTTTATTTTTTATAAATGAATACATGTACAGTACTGGACAGTCACCAAGCACTTAGCCTATCCTAACACAGTTTTTAAAGATGAAGGAATAAGTTGAATTGTCTCCCTTTCACATAAAGGGAGCAAGCTCCCTATGGAGCCTGCAGGGAGGAGGGAGACAATTCAACTGACTCCTTCATCTTTAAAAACTGTGTTAGGATAGGCTAAGTGCTTGGTGACTGTCCAGTACTGTACATGCATTCATTTATAAAAATTAAAAAAAATATATATATATTTTTTTTACTATGTGATCCTACTTACGAATTTTTGACATACGAGCGCCCCCTAGGGACGGAACTCGCTCGTAAGTTGGGGACTACCTGTACAATATTTTGTGTTGTCTCTCAGGAATGTAGTCTTGTCACTGTACCAGAAGCACTTCTTATTAACGTGTCAATTTTTCAAATTTTCAGGTCTACATTGTCTACAATGCTGCTGCGTGTCATCATTTCAGAAAATGAAATCAGGCGTCTTTCGATTGAAGACATCCCCTCAAGTGTCGAGGAACTGTACCAGGTGTTACGAACCAACCTTGCTTTTTCATTCATTCATTCAACCTTTATTTATACAGGCTAGCCTCGTTGAGTCACGGGGACTCATTTACAAGAGGGACCTGTCTCACTCACACCAAACAACCATCCACTCTCACACTCACACCTAGGGTCAATTTAGAGTCACCAATCAGCCTAACAAGCATGTTTTTTGGTCTGTGGGAGGAAACCGGAGTACCCGGAGGAAACCCACGCATGCACGGGGAGAACATGCAAACTCCACCCAGAAAGGCCCCGGACCGGGATTTGAACCGGCAACCTTCTCGCTGAGAGGCAGCAGCTCTACCAGTTGTGCCACTGTGCTGCCCTGATGCTGCTTTAAGAGGAGGATTCATTTTGCAGTTTGAGGATCCTGATTTCAATAATCAGTTGTGCAACCTAACGAACATCGAAGACCTTCCTGTGGACCGTGCAACTTTGAAAGTATTGTTTAAAGCCGATGACTCCTCAGATTTTATATTGGACACTGGCAGCCTATCTTCTCCAAGTGCAGGTAGTGCAGATTTAGTTCAATGGCCTGACCCCTTCCCGATTCCAAACTTTTCACATGATGTGGAGCTGCAACTAAAAGAAGCTAACTGCAGATATGCTAAGGATGGATCTGTGACAGTGATTTCTAAAACTTGGAAGACTGATATCCTTGACACACTTGCAGACTGTATGTCAAAGATTACTGCTTATCCTGAGAGGCAACACTATGAAAATGTGGCCAAAGCACTGGTGGAAAGGCATCCCTGTCTGCGAGACCCAGGGTCAGAAAAGGGATGGTACTCATGGTTTCACAGTCTGAAATTTAAAATGGGAAACTACAGGCAAAAATTAAGTGCAGCAGGATGCCCTGAAGTGGTCATAAACAAACGAAAATCTGGAAGTTCAAAAGGGGAAACTGTCAAAAGGTCAAAGAAGGGGGAGGTGAACTACTGCCCTGATCCACCTGAAGGACAGAGTCCTGAAAACTTGGAGGTGAAGCGCAAGATAATGGAGGCTGAAGTGCAGAAGAAAGACCCAAATCATCAGCTGCTTGATAATTTGATGGATGCTACCTTTTCCCAGCGTAGGAAAGAGATTGTAGGGGATCAACCACACATCACAGAGCTCATCTCCCGATGGCCAGCTATGTTCCATGAGAGACAGGTAATCGCACAACTGAATCAGTTCCACCAAGACATTTAGTGATGTAAGACTGAGTTAACTGTTTCCCACTGAGACAAGTTTTATATTCTGTCACCTCAGATTAGGGCTGAGTTTACAAGAATCGTCACCACAGACCTTCTGGAATCTTTTCTTGACGGACTTGATGGCCTGGTTCCGAGACTGCTGGAGGTCTACAAAGCAGCAACCAAATCTGGAAAGAAGCAGCCACTGAAAGACATTTTGGACTGCCTTGCAAAAGATGTAAGCAGAACTAGTAATGGCTAGAAAACAAGGCATGATTTGTTATTGTTGTTAAAATATATTCATCTTACTGCATGGTCTCATCTCTTGCAGGACACGAATGAAAGGAGAAGGGCTGCTGCTCTGCTTGGGTTGCCACACTACATATCTGGCGAAGATCCATCAACGGTCATCAGGATGTGTGATGTAAGACTAACAAATGTCATTACAAAAACTGTTTACATATTTGCCTATTCCTCTTTCTTGCTATCGTTTAAGAAAATGTTTTTGTAGCATTTGTGTTTGCAAAAACTTTTTTTAAAGAGACATTACTTCCTGTTTACTACACCCATGCATAACATCAAATTCTGATGTAATTACTTTGTGTATCCTGATTGATTTAGCTCAAAGCCAGTTGATGGAAATGTGCCTGATTCACATTTTCTTTCATTTCTTTGACATTTTAAACATTCAATGATTTAAAAAAAAAA
>JBBPBX010035865.1:0-13355 GCA_038048925.1 Garcialebias charrua | reverse complement strand
GTGCTCAAACAACTCTGTTTGACCCCCCCCCCCACACACACACACACACACAGTGCTTTTCCTTTGAAGGTGTGTGTGGTGAGGTTAAGGTTCTCCTGCAGAAGGAAATTGAATTAAGCTGACAGATTGATGTCAGTGAGGGTTAATTTGAGTCTGGTTTCAGTTTTATTAAAAAATGACGACATGAGAAGACGGAGGGAAAACTAGAGAAGAGGATACGTCTGTGTTCATTAAAAAAATTATTTGTGCAGCACTTCTGTTTAAGTTTAGTAGCTTCACATTCAGAATAACAATGTTCTTTCTGTGTCACCTCCATGTTCTCCACATTAAAATGACTCATCAGTGAGTCACATTAATGTAGGCTGAATGGAGGCTTCATGCTCTCGTTACAAAGCAAAATATACACATGTTGGTGTGAGCTAGTGGTAATTTGTCACACTGATTGAAACAAAAACATGTACCATTTTCGGTGAAAATGTAGTGTGAATGCTGAAAAACAGCTGAAATTAGTTGAAGAAGCTGAAACAATCAGAAGAAAAACTCCAGTTAGTAAAACAAAAAAAGATGGAAGATAAACTAGGCAAATTAAAAGCTAAAAAATGCTAGCAAAACTAGATACTAAATGTATCTAAACTAACAATGAAAGCTAAAACAAGCAGAACAGAAATCATAATCCCTCAAAATCACAATGATGTTTATTTGGCCAAGAATGTTTCACATAGAAGGAGTTTGTTTCAGAAAGCTAAAATCAGGAACTGAAAGCTGAAATAATCAAAACTGTAGCTAAAAAAAGCTAAACAAACAAACAAACACACACACACACACACACACACACACACACACACACATACACACAAAGACTGGACAGTATCCAAAAAGCCTAAAATAGCAAAACAGTTGCTAAAAGTCAAAATTAGCAGAATAGCTAAAAGCTAAATGCTTCAAAAATGCTCAAATCAGCAGTAAGGAACTTACATGGTATAAAGAGCAAAACAGTACAGTCCAAATTCAAGAAAACAGTAACTCTAGCTGAAAATCAAAATGTGAAGAACATCAACTAAAAACTAAAATGAACAAAGCAGCTTAACAGAAGCTACAAGCAAAAGTGAGCAAAACAGTAGCAAAATGCTAAAATCAGGAAAACAGTAGGCCAAGCTGAAAGCTAAATTGACAAAAGTAGCTGGAGGAGTGGTGGCACAGACACCAGAGAAGGTGGGTCTGTGATCAGAAGGCCGTCGGTTCAACTCCCTGACTGATAACATCAAAATGTGGGTGGTGAAGCCCCAACTCCTGCCCCCAGCTCATTTGCCACAGTCTAGACTGCTGAGCAAGGCCCTTCTGCTCTCAAACAGGTCACTCTTGAAAATTAGTCCTCGTGACTCAATGTGACTACCTGTATGAATAAAGATTGAATAGAATAAAAAATAAAATAAAAGCTAAATTATCAGAACAGTAGCTTAAAGCAAACACATTAGTTAGAAGCAAAAATGAAACAGATGCAGATATCACCAAGCACAATATCAAAAGGTTTTAATGGTTTGTTGCATCTCTATGATAAATAAATAAAGTTAAACTTTTCAAAGTGTTGAAACTTTATAAAACACTAAAGTCATGGCTGTGATTTCCTGAAAGAGCTGAAGCTTTGGATGTCAGCCCCTGAAGAGCTGAAGCTTTGGATGTCAGCCGTTGAAAGAGCTGAAGCTTTGGATGTCAGCCCCTGAAAGAGCTGAAGGTTTGGATGTCAGCCGCTGAAAGAGCTGAAGCTTTGGATGTCAGCCCCTGAAAGAGCTGAAGCTTTGGATGTCAGCCCCTGAAAGAGCTGAAGCTTTGGATGTCAGCCGTTGAAAGAGCTGAAGCTTTGGATGTCAGCCCCTGAAAGAGCTGAAGGTTTGGATGTCAGCCGCTGAAAGAGCTGAAGCTTTGGATGTCAGCTGCTAAAAGAGCTGAAGCTCCTTTGGATGTCAGCTGCTAAAAGAGCTGAAGCTTTGGATGTCAGCTGCTAAAAGAGCTGAAGCTCCTTTGGATGTCAGCCGCTGAAAGAGCTGAAGGTTTGGATGTCAGCTGCTGAAAGAGCTGAAGGTTTGGATGTCAGCCGCTGAAAGAGCTGAAGCTTTGGATGTCAGCTGCTAAAAGAGCTGAAGCTCCTTTGGATGTCAGCCGTTGAAAGAGCTGAAAGTTTGGATGTTAGCTGCTGAAAGAGCTGAAGGTTTGGATGTTAGCTGCTGAAAGAGCTGAAGCTTTGGATGTCAGCCGCTGAAAGAGCTGAAGCTCCTTTGGATGTCAGCCGTTGAAAGAGCTGAAGGTTAGGATGTCAGCCCCTGAAAGAGCTGAAAGTTTGGATGTCAGCCGCTGAAAGAGCTGAAGGTTTGGATGTCAGCCGCTGAAAGAGCTGAAGCTTTGGATGTCAGCTGCTAAAAGAGCTGAAGCTCCTTTGGATGTCAGCCGTTGAAAGAGCTGAAAGTTTGGATGTCGGTCCCTGAAAGAGCTGAAGGTTTGGATGTTAGCTGCTGAAAGAGCTGAAGGTTTGGATGTTAGCTGCTGAAAGAGCTGAAGGTTTGGATGTCAGCCGCTGAAAGAGCTGAAGCTCCTTTGGATGTCAGCCGTTGAAAGAGCTGAAAGTTTGGATGTCGGTCCCTGAAAGAGCTGAAGGTTTGGATATCAGCTGCTGAAAGAGCTGAAAGTTTGGATGTCAGCCGTTGAAAGAGCTGAAGGTTTGGATGTCAGCCGCTGAAAGAGCTGAAGCTTTGGATGTCAGCGGCTGAAAGAGCTGAAAGTTTGGATGTCAGTCCCTGAAAGAGCTGAAGGTTTGGATGTCAGCCGCTGAAAGAGCTGAAAGTTTGGATGTCGGTCCCTGAAAGAGCTGAAGGTTTGGATGTCAGCTGCTGAAAGAACTGAAGGGTTGGATATCAGCTGCTGAAAGAGCTGAAAGTTTGGATGTCAGCGGCTGAAAGAGCTGAAGCTTTGGATGTCAGCGGCTGAAAGAGCTGAAGCTCCTTTGGATGTCAGCCGTTGAAAGAGCTGAAAGTTTGGATGTCAGTCCCTGAAAGAGCTGAAGGTTTGGATGTCAGCCGCTGAAAGAGCTGAAGGTTTGGATGTCAGCGGCTGAAAGAGCTGAAGCTCCTTTGGATGTCAGCCGTTGAAAGAGCTGAAGGTTTGGATGTCAGCCGCTGAAAGAGCTGAAGGTTTGGATGTCAGCCGCTGAAAGAGCTGAAGCTTTGTATGTCAGCTGTTGAAAGAGCTGAAGGTTTGGATATCAGCTGCTGAAAGAGCTGAAGGTTTTGATGTCAGCCGCTGAAAGAGCTGAATGTTTGGACGTCAGCTGCTCAAAGAGCTGAAAGTAAAAATAGTGTGGATGAAACTACTGTATACATGTAGAAACAGCAGAGCTGACTCAGCAGAGAGTTTTTTTTTTCTTTTAGCCTCTTTCTTCTTCCGTGTCATGAACCTTCAAGCTGTTTGATCTTCATGCGCTTCCTCCGTCCTGTAGAAACAAAAGGTGCAGCAGAGTCGCACAAATCAAAGTTTGCATGAATATTTCAGAGGCTGGCTGATGTCAGCAGCTGCTATAAAGAGGGGGACACTGAGGACGGGAGACGCTCAGAGACTCGTGTCCTCCTCCCACAGCTGCAGAGACAAGCTCCTCCTGTTTGTGTTTCAGCACCATGGTCAGCGCACGGAGCCTCCTCCTCACCGTCAGCTGCTGCTGCGCCTTCCTGCAGAGCGCATGCGCCCAGGACTCCGTGGAGACGCGCTCCTTGGACTTCTCCCTGAAGACACAGCAGGAGAAAGACCTGGTGAGACATTTGATGGAGACAAATCCTTTCAGAACATCAGAATTTAGACGAAATTCAACAGTAAAAGCAACTTTTATGCACAGATAGTCTATTAAGCTATTCAAGTTTGCAAACAAACAGCAAAACTCAGAGTATGTTTTTTTTTGTCTCTTCTTTAAAATAATCTTAAAAGAGAGAGGTTAAAAAAATTCAAACCAATGAACATTTCGTTTGGTGTGTAGATCGATGCTCTGCAGGGAGTTTTGGAGAAGCTGAGAAACAAAGAGATGCCCTCAGAGAAGAAGCTTGGCTGGCTGCCTTCTGTAAGTAAACACTGAAAATCACCAAACTCAACTTTAACTTGATCAATGGTTGCGTGTGAGTGTGTGTGTGCGTTAGCAAAATATACATGGAACCACTAAACAGGGTTTGAACATGGTAAATCATCACTGGAACTGATTATGACAATTCAATTCAAGATGGCCGCCACAGACAAGTGACGTTAGAAAAATCAGAAGTGACTCTCGTTCAGTCAGACGTGGAGCTAAAGGGTGGTGGTGGCTGAGAGTCATTCACAACACGCACTCTGAGTGTGAGGTTTGCCCAAAAAGCCCCATCATGTGTCAACACAAGGTTTTAATCTCTGGCGTGATGGGACGGCGGGCGACATGCATTCAGGCAACAATGATTGTGACTTGTTCTATTGTTGTTGTGCAATTCATTGTTTGTTGTTGTGTTTCAGTGCGACGCAGGAGAGCCGTGCGCCAGCTGAGTGAAGTTGACACCCCACCCACGTCAAAAATTAAAGCAAACAGTCTGAATGGTTAGTGCTCCGTTAGTGCTGGTTTGTGCCGTTAAAATTTTCGTTTGTGCTGCTTTGGTTTCGGAGATATTAAATATTATTTTTTTAGGTCATCTAAAGGTCACCATCACCCCATACACCTCCAAAACGCACCGGAGTGGGCTAGTTTGTTAGTGCTCCGTTAGTGCTGGTTTGTGCCGTTGAAACTAGCGTTTGTGCTGCTTTAGTTTATGAGATATTAATAATTAAATATTTGACCGATGACGTCACCATCACCCCATACACCTCCAAAACGCACCGGAGTGGGCTCGTTTTTTAGTGCTCCGTTAGTGCTGGTTTGTGCCGTTGAAACTAGCGTTTGTGCTGCTTTAGTTTATGAGATATTAATAATTAAATATTTGACCGATGACGTCACCATCACCCCATACACCTCCAAAACGCACCGGAGTGGGCTCGTTTTTTAGTGCTCCGTTAGTGCTGGTTTGTGCCGTTGAAACTAGCGTTTGTGCTGCTTTGGTTTCGGAGATATTAAATATTATTTTTTTAGGTCATCTAAAGGTCACCATCACCCCATACACCTCCAAAACGCACCGGAGTGGGCTAGTTTGTTAGTGCTCCGTTAGTGCTGGTTTGTGCCGTTGAAACTAGCGTTTGTGCTGCTTTAGTTTATGAGATATTAATAATTAAATATTTGACCGATGACGTCACCATCACCCCATACACCTCCAAAACGCACCGGAGTGGGCTCGTTTTTTAGTGCTCCGTTAGTGCTGGTTTGTGCCGTTGAAACTAGCGTTTGTGCTGCTTTGGTTTCGGAGATATTAAATATTATTTTTTTAGGTCATCTAAAGGTCACCATCACCCCATACACCTCCAAAACGCACCGGAGTGGGCTAGTTTGTTAGTGCTCCGTTAGTGCTGGTTTGTGCCGTTGAAACTAGCGTTTGTGCTGCTTTAGTTTATGAGATATTAATAATTAAATATTTGACCGATGACGTCACCATCACCCCATACACCTCCAAAACGCACCGGAGTGGGCTCGTTTTTTAGTGCTCCGTTAGTGCTGGTTTGTGCCGTTGAAACTAGCGTTTGTGCTGCTTTGGTTTATGAGATATTAATATTATAATTTCAGCCGGTGACGTCACCCCATCCAGCTCCATTCATTCATTCAACCTCAGCTCCAAAACACACCAGAGTGGTCTTAGTGCTTCGTCTCTCGCTTTAATTTATGGGAAATATAATTTTCTTTCTGGTCATTCTTGATTACTAAAATTGATGACGTCTGTCTGTAACAATTTTGGAAAAGAGCATTGAAAATTAGGCAACTTTGTTGATGTTACGTTCTCACGTTATACGGGTTGGCTCCGCCCACGTGATGACCCTCATGACCTCTCACCTCAGTGACCAGTATACGGGTTGGCTCCGCCCACGTGATGACACTCATGACCTCTCATCTCAGTGACCAGGGGCCTCATGTATCAACCGTGCGTGCGCACAAAAAACTTGCTTACGTCACTATCCACGCAAAACCCCGTATGTATCAAAACTGAACTGAACGTGAATATGTGCGCATCCAGGTACATTTCCACGCCAGCTCCCGAGCACGCGTACGCACGTTTCTGTGGTTCTTGTTCCTTTGGCGACACTTACAGGTGATTCAGAGAAACTGAAGCCCCACAGTCTGTGGTTGACTTTAAGAGCGGCTTGAAGACCTTTCTTTTCAACCGAGCATACTATACTCCTCATGATTCTACTTTTGATCTTAGCTGATACTGTTGTTGATTTTAATTGTTTTATTATTTGTTTTATTGACATTCAATTATGTTGCACCTTGTAGCACTTTGAGATTTTCATTAATGAAAAGTGCGTTATAAATTGAATTCATTATTATTATTATTATTATTATTATTATTATTATTATTATTATTATTATTATTATTATTAACTGTTCATGATGTGAAAATGATTAATATTCCCACCAAACACACATGATAACAATTATTACATCCACATGGACGCAAATAAAGGACGCGCAAAGTTGTGCAAAAAATACATTTAACAGGAACGGATTCAGCCTTACTGGAGGATATAATACATAGTGTAACACGCAGATCATTTATTTATAAACAGATATAATATTCTGATCTATGATATGGCTTATCAGCCGTTTTCAGGAATAATCCTTTTTCATTTTGGCACTGCGCTCTGGAGCACAACGCGTGCAGAAGCAGCGATCAAACTGTTCCCGAGCTTTCCAGAGGGAGCTGGCAGGTCGATCGGGACTGTGCCATTCCAGTCCACACAAAGCCGGATCATAGAATGGTCTCATCCATATGATTCCAAAGGCTGAGTGGTCGCGGTTTGGAGCGCGCGCACCCTCGCCGGTGTTACACGGCAGTGGAGGTGTTTAATAATCTGCGTTTATTGTAGATTTCTCCAAAATGACACGTGAAAGTACACCATATATAACTTGTAGGAGAGTGAAAGCTTCACAGACAAACAGATGCGCACAAGGCTGCGGCGCGCGCAGCGTTTGGAGACTCCAACATCACGTCATGTCATGAAAACTCTCCACTGAGACGCACAGACCCGTTTCTTCATATCATCTATTAAATAAACAAAGATCTATGTTCAACCAAACATCCAAGTTCCTCTGTGTTTACAGTAATTATGGTAATAAACTCGTGCGCAAAGTTAATATTTTCACTCAGAATGAATGGATAAGCCGGTTGCGCACCAAAGCAGGGTGCGCGCACACACAAATACCGACACACAATCACTCGTTCTTTGTGTGATAAACACATTTTATTACTATTCTTACTTAGGATTTATTTCCCCACCCATATTATATTAAATTCATTATTTTCCTGAATCTAGAAATCATTTCTGATCGCGCAGGGATCAAACAAACATGTCCTTCACACATGCAGGAAGTAATTTGCATCTGTTTAACATATGTAAATGAAGGCGTGTCAGGGGAGGTGTCTCACGTGCGCTCATTTCCACGTTAATTGTGATGTACAAAAGGAATGTGCGTGGATTCCGGTGTACGCACAGTTTGATACATCTGGATTTTTTTGTGCGTAGGCAGATTTCTGGATTTGACCGTGCGGCACTTTTCAGTAAGAA
This sequence comes from Garcialebias charrua, assembly GCA_038048925.1. Lineage (NCBI taxonomy): Eukaryota > Metazoa > Chordata > Actinopteri > Cyprinodontiformes > Rivulidae > Garcialebias > Garcialebias charrua. Next base: position 5,651 of record JBBPBX010035865.1, on the reverse strand, counting down.
ATCCACGCAAGTCTTTGTACATGAGGCCCCAGGTGACTTCTTGGCGGTAAAGCAAGAGATATTTTCACTTCCCATTCATCAAACATTTACAACGGGAAAGTAGCTGTTAAAAACTTTAATAGTGATTTCAAGAAAAAATTTAAATTCTTGATATTTCCCAACCCTCTGTCGAACTTTATTTTTTAAAAGGTAAGTAAACTATTTATGTGTATTTTTTTAAATATATGTTTTATGTTGAGGTTATATATAAAACACTGATTCACACTGCTGGGACTGCAATCCAGCCCCAGATTAGCTGAGAGGGATGCATGGTTGTATCCCAGTTACATATATATTTATGTATATCCACAATTCCATCACAGTTTAAGTCCAGAATTTTTAAACAGATTGAAAAAAAGATTCTTCAAGATTTTATCTTGCAGCTTCTACATTCATATTCAGTCATGGAAGTTAAAGAACAGAAATAGATCAGACAGGGCAAACAGACATATAGCACAAACGCTAGTTTCAACGGCACAAACCAGCACTAACGGAGCACTAAAAAACGAGCCCACTCCGGTGCGTTTTGGAGGTGTATGGGGTGATGGTGATGTCATCGGTCAAATATTTAATTATTAATATCTCATAAACTAAAGCAGCACAAACGCTAGTTTCAACGGCACAAACCAGCACTAACGGAGCACTAACAAACTAGCCCACTCCGGTGCGTTTTGGAGGTGTATGGGGTGATGGTGATGTCATCGGTCAAATATTTAATTATTAATATCTCATAAACTAAAGCAGCACAAACGCTAGTTTCAACGGCACAAACCAGCACTAACGGAGCACTAACAAACTAGCCCACTCCGGTGCGTTTTGGAGGTGTATGGGGTGATGGTGATGTCATCGGTCAAATATTTAATTATTAATATCTCATAAACTAAAGCAGCACAAACGCTAGTTTCAACGGCACAAACCAGCACTAACGGAGCACTAACAAACTAGCCCACTCCGGTGCGTTTTGGAGGTGTATGGGGTGATGGTGACCTTTAGATGACCTAAAAAAATAATATTTAATATCTCCGAAACCAAAGCAGCACAAACGCTAGTTTCAACGGCACAAACCAGCACTAACGGAGCACTAAAAAACGAGCCCACTCCGGTGCGTTTTGGAGGTGTATGGGGTGATGGTGACGTCATCGGTCAAATATTTAATTATTAATATCTCATAAACTAAAGCAGCACAAACGCTAGTTTCAACGGCACAAACCAGCACTAACGGAGCACTAAAAAACGAGCCCACTCCGGTGCGTTTTGGAGGTGTATGGGGTGATGGTGATGTCATCGGTCAAATATTTAATTATTAATATCTCATAAACTAAAGCAGCACAAACGCTAGTTTCAACGGCACAAACCAGCACTAACGGAGCACTAAAAAACGAGCCCACTCCGGTGCGTTTTGGAGGTGTATGGGGTGATGGTGATGTCATCGGTCAAATATTTAATTATTAATATCTCATAAACTAAAGCAGCACAAACGCTAGTTTCAACGGCACAAACCAGCACTAACGGAGCACTAACAAACTAGCCCACTCCGGTGCGTTTTGGAGGTGTATGGGGTGATGGTGACCTTTAGATGACCTAAAAAAATAATATTTAATATCTCCGAAACCAAAGCAGCACAAACGAAAATTTTAACGGCACAAACCAGCACTAACGGAGCACTAACCATTCAGACTGTTTGCTTTAATTTTTGACGTGGGTGGGGTGTCAACTTCACTCAGCTTCTCATTACCCATCAATGCTTGCACGGCACTTCACCTGACTATCTAAAGGACATTCTTGCACCATATTCATCCACCCGGTCTCTACGATCACAGAACAGTAATTTCCTTCATATTCCTCGGACCAAATTGAGGACCATGGGAGACCGAGCATTCTGTGTGGCTGCCCCCCGCCTGTGGAACTCCCTCCCTGACGACCTGAGAGCTCCACAGTCACTGGTTGACTTTAAAAGCAGCATAAAGACTTTTCTTTTTAAGCAAGCCTAATCTGCATCCACATGATTTTATCTTTGATCTTAGTCGATATTATTATTGATTTTATTTGATTTATCACTTGTTTTATTTTGATCTTTGCTTTGTTACACTTTGTAGCACTTTGAGATTTTTATTAATGAAAAGTGCATTATAAATTGAATTCATTATTATTATTATTAATGGAGGACTGACTGATTCCGAACAGAAGTGAATTGCAGTAATCGAGCCTCGATGTTATGAAAGCATGGATTACTGTCTCCAGGTTCTTTTTGGATAATATAGGCTTCAGCTTAGACAGCCGCCTCAGCTGAAAAAAAGCAGGATTTAACAACCATGTTTACATGACTGTTAAGTTTCAGGGAAGGGTCCATTGTCACCCCCAGATTAGTGACCTTTTGTTTTTCTAGTGGGGCTAGGGAAAGAAGGTTAATGTCGTGATTCAAGAGTGAGCTATTGGGATGAAACAACATGACTTCAGACTTCTTCTCATTGAAACTTAAGAAGTTTGAGGCCATCCAATAATGGATGTCAGCCAGGCAGTCAAGAAGGGGTTGAATAGAGCGTGAGCCTCTGTGCCTCAGGGGAAAGTAAATTTGACAATCATCGGCGTAGAAATGAAAGGCTATTTTGTGTTTGCGGAAAATAGCATCTAGTGGCAGCAGGTATAATGAGAAGAGAAGGGGACCGAGGATGGACCCCTGCGGTACCCCCCCCCACTGAAGCGCTGTAGATGCTGAACTGAAATCTTTGATATTGACACAAAATAATGGTGTGGTAATGGCAGTCGACCCCCGATCGGAAGGTTGGTGGTTCGAATCCCGCGTCCGCCCACCATGTGTCGTTGTGTCCCTGGGCAAGACACTTAACCCCGAGTGGCTCCCGGTAGGTCTGGATGGCGCCTTGCAAGGAAGGCTACCACTACCGGTGTATGAATGTGTGAATGAATGGGTGGATGGCTGGTATTGTAAGGCGCTTTGGGGCTCCTCACAGGGGGCTGGAAAGCGCTATATAAATAAGCTCCATTTTACCATTTACAAAAGGTTCAGTCTGAGAGGTAGGACTCGAACCATTTGAGGGCAGACCCTGTGATGCCCACCCACTGCTCCAGCCTAGATATGAGGATGTTGTGGTCAATAGTGTCAAAAGCCGATGTAAGGTCCAATAAGACAAGCAGCACAGAATCACCTGCGTCTGTGGCTGTGAAAATGTCATTAACACCAGTACTACCCAGATGTGAGCCATTTGGCTTTTCTAACTATAGTTCCCATGGGAGTTAAGGCCTTGTTATACTCTGCAAGATGCCCTGTCGCACGTCTTTTACCTCCCGTTGAGTGAGCAAACATTGCGCAACTTTTGGCCGCACTCCCGCTGCGATCCCCCGGTGACAGCCCGTCTTGTACATGGCCCCCAAGCAGAACTCCGAGACGCCGACGATGCGGCTTGCAGCGTGTGATTGGTTCAAAGTTTGTGGGCGTTTTTTGTTTTTGCTTTGACAGACATGGATAGTTTTGAAGAGAAACTTGTCTGTGTGTGCGCACACACGCAAACCGTGCGCCTCAGCACACTTTGCGCATTGCACCCAACATACACACACACACACACACACACACACACACACACCAATACATATATATTTATATATATATATTTACGCACACACGCGCGCACACAAAAGCATGCGCGCGCCTGCATGCAGCCTTTAAAATAAAGCAAACTCCACTGTGAAGCAACAAGCCCTGGTGGTCTGGTAACGCGTTGCGCTGCCACTCCAAAGACGTGAGTTCAAATCTCACTTGGTTGACTTTTTTTATTTTTTATTATATAATACGGTTATACTCCCGCACTTAATTTACTGTATAGATATTTGGGGTACAGTGTGCAAAACTGTAACTAAAGCCTATTTTTGTTTTACAGAAGAGAGCCATAAGAATTATTACAAGAAAACATTACAGTACTGCCATCCATCAAATGTTTTGTTTTACAAATTGAAATTGCTAAAGTTTTTCTTTTAATGATTTGGTTGACTATACAGTAATATTCTTTTATTATTGTTCAAAGCTCAGAATTTATGGTTTTGTGTGAGAAATCATTTAATGTCTTATATTTTTTTTATATACAGTACGTGATTGCTATTTGAATTGATTGTTAATTTTGTTCGAAGAAGGGGCAGAAATAATGAGATTTTTTTCTTCTTCTGCCTCCTTTCATTTCATGTATTGTTTTGTTTTATACTGTAATGTGGTCTGAATGACTATAGACCGGTGGCCCTCACCCCGATAGTCGCTAAATGTTTTGAGAAACTGGTCATGTCCCACATCAAGACAGCCGTCAACATCAACGAGGACCCTCATCAATATGCATATCGTGAGAACCGATCAACAGAGGACGCCATCTCCTCCGTGGTCCACACTGCTCTCACCCACCTGGATCAGAAGGACTCATACGTGCGTCTGCTCTTTGTGGACTTCACATCTGCCTTCAACACCATGATCCCCCAAACTCTGATAGACAAACTATCCACACTTGGACTAAGCCCCTCTATTTGTAACTGGGTCTTAGACTTCTTAACAGACAGACCACAGTCCGTGAAGATCCACAACTTCTCCTCCTCCACCATCACCCTCAGCACTGGCTCTCCTCAGGGATGTGTGCTGAGCCCTCTTCTGTTCACTCTGCTCACATATGATTGTATAGCCACACATCCAGGCTGTCATATTGTTAAGTTTGCAGATGATACAGCTGTGGTGGGATGCATCACAGATAATGATGAATCCAGCTACAGACAGGAGGTGGAACATCTGGAGAGCTGGTGCAAAGAGAACAACCTTCACATGAATGTGAAGAAGACGAAGGAGATGATTGTGGACTTCAGAAGGAACAAACACACCCACACCCCACTGTATATAGGTGGATCTGCGGTGGAGGTGGTCTCCAGCTACAAATACCTGGGTGTACACTTGAATGATAACCTCAGCTGGAGCAATAACACCACCAGCCTGATCAAGAAAGGTCATCAGAGACTCTACTTCCTCAGACGGCTGAGACGAGCCGGTCTGAGAAGCCCAGTCCTCACCTCGTTCTACAGGTGTGCAGTGGAGAGCGTCCTGTGCTCCAGCATCAACGTGTGGCATGGAGGCTGCACAGTTGCAGAGAGAAAAGCTCTGCAGAGAGTGGTGAAGGCTGCACAGAAGTCTGTGGGAGTCAGTCTCCCCACCATCACAGACATTTACACCTCCAGATGCAGAAAAAGAGCCACCTGCATCATGAAAGACCTCACTCACCCAGCACACTCACTCTTTGCACCACTCCCCTCGGGACGGAGGTTGAGGAGCATCAAATGTAGAACCACTAGACTGAGAAACAGCTTCTACCCTGAGGCTGTCAGACTCATGAATAAATAAATAATAAGAATAAACACTGCAAAATGTCACATCATACTGATACTGTACTGATCTGTTTCTTGTTGCTGCGTTCATCTGTGACCATCTGCTCATGTTCGTGCTGCTGTTTATAATGATGTTTTTCTACTACATTAGGGCTTAGTGTATTACTAGCTGATGTGATGTCTCTCTTAGTTAATCCTAGATGTTATTATTGTATTTCTCTTGCATTTGTTGTTGGATGTAACTGGGA
>JBBPBX010035864.1:0-23101 GCA_038048925.1 Garcialebias charrua | reverse complement strand
TATATATATATATATACTGTGTATATATAAGAATCTGGTAACGTTGCACGATCGTGGTGAGACGTATTATGTCACTTCCTGTTTGCCTGTCCGTAGCTCGAGTGATTTGTTTGCTTGAGTCATCACAACACTGATGAGGATGATGTCGGACTTCCTGCGCCTGTGGTAATCTGTAGCCGTTGAGCATTGCTACAGGTAAATCTACGTCCTTAATAATGTTTGCTTGTGTTGTTCGGTTATACAGCAACCGAGTTTTTATTTTTCCTGCAAGGAGAAGCGGCCCTCCCACCAGAGGGACAGGTTCCAAATGAGCGTACGCTCTTTGGTGCACAAGGACCTAGTCAAAGAGAGATGTTGGAGCAGCTAGTCACTTAAATTTCCCTCAGTTCCTTTTTTCCAATCCATTCAATGTTTTAAGCTAGATTAAGCAAAGGATTGACAACCTGTACACGCCAGATAAACACTATGGCGTCAGTAATTTGGATGACAAGAGAGGAAGTCTACAGTTAATTAATGTTGTTTACAGTTGTGTTAATGTGTTTTAAATAGTGTGTTCAGTTTTCTTATCAGTGTTTGTATGGCATAGAGTTTGTGGGGTTGAATAAACGGATAAAAATTAAACCTGATTTATTCATTTTCAACTTTAATAACAATAGCAATATGTTTTGCATAATTTAAATCACATAAATTGAATTGTCCAGATAGCTTAATCTCAGGTAGCTTCATTACATAACATATATTTATTATTGTTTCTCCAGCTCCCCGGGCGCTTTCGGGCTGCTCACTGCACCACCTGGTAGGTGGTTGGGTTAAATGCAGAGACGAATTTCGTCTGTGTATGGGAACATATGCAGATGACAGGAATAGACATTATTATTATTATTATTATTAAACTGTTATTATTTAGCGCATTTAGCATGTTATCATCCACCGCGACACGTGAAATATACGCCTGCCTCGACAGGCTTGTTCAGGGATATTAGAACTGGATCCAACTGGCGTCTCTTCTCAACACAGACGTCGGTCACAGCAGCTACATTCTGGCATAGATTAACTACGAGACTCAAAATATATTCCATCAGTCATAGCACAGAAAGCAGGATGCTGTACTATTCCGACATTGCTGTTGATAGAAATATAGTATGCTGTTGGTCCATGCATGCGTGAAATCTACGCCTGTCAAAGCATGTGCTTGAACACCTTTGCGGGAGGTCACACACTGAGACCTGGGTTGAAAAATATGGTGACTAATCAATGAGAAAAACCTCTGGAGTATGTGAGGGCAGGGGCTGGTGATGTGTTGTGTAAATGAACAGCCGAACTGCAGAGAGAAAGGTGCGCTTTCTCTCAAAATACTTTGTATGTGCCATGTAAACGGCCCCTGAAAGACTCAAGGCTAAAACAAGTCAACAGTTAAAAAAAAATATGAGTGTTCAACAGATGGAAGATCTTTGAACGAAGAGCGTAATTGTGCAGGAAAAACAAGAATTCACAGACCTCAGAAAGATCCTGACAAACGCACGCCTCTCAATGAAGGCCCCGGAAGAGTGTTGGTGTTATTTCACCCCCATTGTGAAATATGGAAGTGAAGCTTGGACCATAAAAAAAAAGTTGTTAACATAATACATGATGCAGAAATATGTTTTTTTAATAAGAAATTTCAAGATCTAGTTCACCAACAAAAACCAAAGAAGTATTAACAGCCAAAAGACCATGCTGGGATAAGGCCAGTTGATTTAGACACACCATGAGGAGACAAATGTTAAAACATCTTGTAGCAACTGGAACAATAGAAGGAAAGAGAAGACGTGGAAGATAGGGAGAGGTTGACAGACATCTTGAGTCGTTTTATGAGCACAACACCCACTGGTCTCCTGCAGCTTGTGAAATATCACGTAGAATACAGAACCATGGCCGCCAACAACATTTGGCACTTAGAAGTACAGGAATGCAAGAAAATGGCTATTGCACAGGTATTTTCATGTCCTAAACATACATCAGGTGACATGAAAATCAAGGAACTAACATAACAAGTGACTTTGACACAATATAAGAAATTTAGTTAGTTTTTATTTTAATGAACTCTTGCACTCATCAGGAACTTGTTACTCTCTTCATGTGTTTTGCCTCCTTATGTTGACCCAGAACCACCATGCAGGCTTTCAACTCATTGAAGCCTCTTTGAATAAAACAGCTGAACTATTAAAACTATCAATGAATATCAAAACGACACAAAAAATGTCAGAGTTAGTGTTATAAGTTTGTTCACCTCACATAGTTCAGTAATAGACTTGGTGAAGACTGAGCTGCAGTTGATCGTAAAGTATTTTCCTGAAACACAATCAGAAATCCACTTAGAGCTTTACGTTATACTCCACAGTTGTGGCAGTACGACATAAAGGTTTTCTCCTGGGCATTCTGTGGCTCCTAAATCTTTATGTCCAAACAGGACAAAGTGTGGTTGTAAGAATCCGTGGGAAACTCCAGACGCCAGCAGCTGTTTGACTGACTGGAGTGCATCTTTGCTTGGTGTGTCATCTGAAAATTCACAAGAAGAAGTTGTTTTCTGAATCAGTCAGCGATTTAAACCTCTCTTCATTTTTATTTTTCATATTCACGTTGATTTAAAAACAAAGAGTGCTCACTGTTAAAATTTCCCATAAATGCAATGCCCAGGGTGTCGCGATTGTGGCCTTTGGTGTGAGCGCCCACCACACCCCAGCCACGACCCTCAAACACAATGCCATCTCCACCAACAAGAAAACTGGAAAATAAAGACGTTAACAGAAGTTCAAGTTCAAGTCAGTTTTGTAGTCATTTCCATCACATGTGGTACATGAAGTGGAATAAAATTATGTACACAGGGTCCCAGTTACACCCAACAATAGCAAAAATATAGAAGGAACACATAAAAAAAACTCTTGAAATACAATGTATTCACTGAAACCTGAGAAAAAAACAAACTATTGTATGGGGTGCCGTCTGTAAAGTTACACAGTCAAAAATTAACAGCAATGTTTTTGGTTTATTTAGCCTTTCATAAGATTTGTTTTTTTCAAAGTCATATTTCCACTATGCCATTCATAAATTTATAAATTACATAGTTCCAAATTAATATTTAATTTACAAGCTAAATATTTAGTTCAAAACTAAATACTTGACTTTCAAGTTAAATATTTAGCTCCACATTAAACATTTAGTTTACAAACTAAATGTTTATGTCCTAGCTAAATGTTTATTTCACTAGCTAAATATTTAACTTGCATAATATTTAACTTAGGTGTAAATTATATATTTAATTTCCAAGCTAAATATTTATTTTCAAAACTAAACATTTAATTTCTAAGTTAAACATTTAATTCCTAAACTAAATATTCAATTTGCTAACTTAATATTTAGCTCGGACCTAAATATTTATTTTCCAAGCGAAACATTTGATTTCCAAAATAACTTTTTAATTTGCTAACTAAACATTTAGCTTGGACCTAAATATTTATCTTCCAAATTAAACTTTTAATTTCCAAAATAACTAATTTTCTAACTAAATATTTAACTTACAAGTTACTTTGTAAATATTTAGTTTGTAAATAAACATTTAGCTTGCACATAAACATTTAGTTTATAAACTAAATATTTAGTGTGGAACTAAACCTTTATCTTGATATTTAAACATTTAACTTGCAGTATGTAGTTTGTAAACCAAATATTTAGTTTGGAACTATGACATTTATAAATGTATGAATAACATGATGAAAATATGACTTGGAAAATACAGGTGTAAACCTTTTTTTTTAATGAAAGGCTAAATAAACCAAAATATTGCTGTTAATTTTTGACTGTGTAACTTTACAAAGAGCACCCCATAAAATAAAAATAAAAACTAATGGGGTACTCACTTATAGCCAATGTCATCAAAGTCTCTTTCATTCATGTGGAACCTCTGGATGTGTAGAAGTCCGTCCTTACACTCTACCATGCCTCTGCAGCTTGGAAAGGCAGTGTGGTGGATCACAACTCTATGAGCCGGGGCTCTCAGAGTCTCCTTATGTTTTGGGGGTGCTGCCCCCCACTGTTCCCTGGAAACTATGTTAACTGGAAAGCAGTTTGAAGGCAACGCATAAGTAAAAGCACACGTTATTCTAATAAAAATCCAAACTGATAGGGATTCGTACCTGTTTTCATACCTGTTTGCTTCATGAGTGCACGCTCAGCTGCGGCTGGGTGTAAAGGCCTGCACCAGACTGAACACCTCCCTCATCAGAGTTAGATAAGGAGGGAGTGGTTATGGAAAGTACACCTTCCCTGTTCTTCACTGTTGCATTGAAAATCATGCAAGCAAGTTTTTTTTTCTTCACAACTGGTCTTGCTGGTTGGTGCATAGGGTTGGTGCTGTCCAATCAGCTGTTAGGGATATACATGCTTGAAAAATAAGGAAGTGGAATTGAATTCCGCTCGGCATACACTGGGTGACAAATGGTGGCATTTTCCTTCCCACAGATCAGGCGTGCCTCACAGTGAAGACAAAAAGTCCCAGAAGTTGATGTGAATGTAAACGCTATTTAATGATTACAAAATCTGCAATTTTGTATAGTTTGTAAAAAGTTGAAAAGATGAAAATGAAAATAATAATAATAATTAAAAACCCTGCTAAATCTACAATCAGGATTCTTGTAGCAGCACACTCAAAAACTTAAACCTTCCTGACCATGTAAAGAGTTGAACATAAGTTAAAAATACACAACCAGAAACACACACAGTCACAAACAATTGGTGGGAATGGAGTGAGATTACAGTAATCTGTACGTGAAATCAGCTGCAAAACAAGAGCAGCTTAAAACAACTCCACACTCCAGCCTTTGCATTGATAAAGCTCAGGATGGGAACAAAACATCTTCAACAGGAGTTCATTGCTTCTTTTTAAATTTCTTTCTTGTGTTTGTCAAGTCCTGGATAAATGACAATCTACACCAGCATACAAGTGGTCCTAGTACTAATAGGTGTGTGAGGACACCCACGTGTTCCAAGTCACCCAAGACAGTCCGCACCAAGGGACGATTGTTGTGTTGTGTCAACAACCTCATCGTACTGAACTGTCCATAACACCTTGTCTCAACGACTGGAATCAACTGGACTACAGGTTTATCATCTCATGTGTTGGCTTCCATTATCATCTGAATAGAGATGGCTGTGTTTGAAACGGTGCATATAGGAGTTGAGGACTAAGGACAAATGGCGTATCAATGCAATGAATCTCAGTTTTGAATGACCACAATGGATGTGGCAGTATCGGGTGGCAATCAATCTTTATTTAGACAGGTTAATTCCATTGAACCTCAGGGACTCACCTGAATCATGCCAGTTTTGTGGGTAGACACACCCCCATTACCTCTGGCATTGTGGGGTGGGGAGCCACACCTTGATGACAATAAACAAAATGCTAGCACAGACCACACCTAATTTGGTAAATGTGAGGTGGAAAAAAAGGAGGGAACACTTCAGTTGTTTGGTTGGAGTTCAATGAGGCTTTCCATAAAAACAAGAAGTTTGGATCTAAATACAAGATTAAAGGAGGTGAAAGGGGAGGAGTCCTTTACTGTATACTGTGGCGTAGCTGTCTCTGGGAATGGTTTAGATGTGGTGTTTCCTGCTGAAGTAAATTATTTCAAAATTCAACTTAGTGAGTGCATTTGGTGTATAGCAATAGTATTTACAGATCTGTGGGGGGAATCATTCCTCACTTCTTGCTGAATACAAGATTTCAGCTGTTTAACAGACCAGTGGTTCTGACTTTTCTTGATGTGTGTTGTTCAGTGGTTGAGAATGAGTTCTGCTGAAACATCCATCATCTTTACCCGCTTCTTCCTTTTTGGGTCGTGGGGGTCACTGGTGCCCATGCATGTCCAGCCATCACTCACTGCGAGAAGTGAGGGACACCCTGGACAGATCTCCAGTCCAGTCCATGATGAGGACACGTAGAGACAAACGAGACAAACAACCATTCACTCTCTCACTCACACCTAGGTACAATTTAGAGCTACCAATCAGTCTAACATGCATATTTTTGGCCTGTGGGAGGAAACCGGAGTACCCGGGGAAAACCCATGCATGCACTGAGAGAACAAACTTCACCTAGAAAGGTCCCTGATTTGAACCGGGGCAACCTGCTCGCTGAGAGGGGCAGCTCTACCAACTGCACCACCGTGCTGCCCCTGAAACAACCAGCAATGCAAATATATGGTGTCCTTCAGGATTTGCACAGTGGCAGTAAAATTTTGTTTTGTTTCTAGTGTGTTTAGTCGATTCCACTCGATTCAGTTTGTGGTATTTTGATGGCAGTTGTTTTGATGAATTTTAGTTTTGATATGGTAAAAAGGGCTTGCAACTCACCACAGAATGGAAAATACAATCTTTGATCAGAAAAACACAGGTCAAGCTACCGGTAAATATACTTACACGACTTTGGGATTTTTACTGAGCGACCAGAGGAACCCAAGTTTCATTGTGACTGCAACTAGGAAGTAAAATGTGGTAATCACAAAGCCTGGGACTACTGAGGTTACAGTATCATACACTGCCTGGCTGAAAAAAAAAGTAGCCACCCCAAAAAAAAATAAAAGTCACACATTAATATTGTGTTGGACCGCCTTTAGCTTTGATTACAGCATGCATTCACTGTGGCATTGTTTTGATAATTCTGCAATGTCACAAGATCTATTTCCATCCAGTGTTGCATTAATTTTTCACCAAGCTCTTGCATTGATGGCAGATTCTGACCACTGACCAAAGCCTTTACCAATACATCCCAAGGATTCTCAATGCGGTTAAGGTCTGGACTCTGGGGTGGCCAATCCATGTGTGAAAATGATGTCTCATGCTCCCAGAACCATTCCACAAATCGAGCCCGATGAATCCTGGCAGTCATCTTGGAATATGCCTGTGCCATCAGTGAAGAAGAAAAATCAATTGATGGAATAACCAGGTCATTCAGTATATTCAGGTCGTCAGCTGACCTCATACTGTTGCTGAACCTAGACCTGACCAACTGCAGCAACCCTAGATCATAGACTGCCCCCACAGGCGTGGGCACTATAGGCATGATAGGTGCATCACTTCACCTGCCTCTCTTCTTACCCTGATGCACCCATCACTCTGGAACAGGGTGAATCTGGACTCATCAAATCACATGACCTTCTATTGCTCCAGAGTCCAATCTTTATGCTCCCTAGCAAATTGAAGGCTTTTTTCCAGTTAGCCTCACCGATTACGTTTTTTTTATAGGATACACAGCTGTTCAGTCCCAATTCCTTGAGTTCCCTTCACATTGTGTGTGTGGAAATGTTCTTACTTTCAGTATTAATCATAGCCTGAGTGCTACTGTTGTTTTTCTTCTATTTGATTTCACAAAACATTTAAGTGATAGCCGATCACGATCATTCAGGATTTTTTTTTCTGGTCACATTTCTTCCTCGAAGACGATGGGTCCCCACTATCCTTCCAGTTTTTAATAATGCGTTGGGACAGTTCTTAACCCAATTTTAGTAGTTTCTGCAATCTCCTTAGATGTTTTCTCTGCTTGATGCCAATGATTTGACCCTTCTCAAACAGACTGACATCTTTTTCATGAACACACAATGTGTCTTTCATCATGGTTGTTTATAGCCTGGTTAAAACCAGACCCTTGTCCTTCACTTCGCTTTGTACTCTGGGACTTCTCTCATAAACAAGGATTTCTCCGGTAGATTTTTGACCGGACCAATCAGAGAGCAGAAGGCGGAGTTTTGAACGACGTCGACTGACGTCGTCAGTTAAAATGGCTGCCGCCACGAAGGAATTTTCATGAAAACAAGGTAAAAAACTATTATTTCTTTGCTGAGAAAAAATATATTTCTTAGCTGACGTTATATCAGAAGGGTTCCTGAGCTTAACAGTTCCTAAATCAATTCACGAAATGGTCAAATCTGCTGGATTTAAATAGTTTCGGTTTGACATTTTCCAAACAGCCTCGGGTGCGCTACGAAAATAAATGATAAAAAATCGAATTTTATCTCAAATGTTTAATCTAGGCCAACAGTCAGTAAATTAGAGCCATATAATTACACACTGGTAGCAGAAAAAAATATCCACCGAGTGGTTTCTGAGCTATTTATCTGAATAGCCTGGCCTCGCCAGGCTAAACTAACAAAACTCCGCCTTCCGTTCTCTGATTGGTCCATTCAAAAATCTATCGGAGAAATCGTTGTCTATGGGACAAGTCCCAGACCCTAGTACGAAGCAAAGTGAAGGACAAGGGTCTGGTTTTAACCAGGCTAGGTTGTTTAAGAAATGAGAAGAAACTCATTGCACCACTTGGGGTTAAATAACTTGTTGCCAGCTGAAAGATAATCACCCATGCAGTAATTATCCAACAGGAGGCTCATACCTATCTGCTTAGTTAAATCCAGGTGGTGACTTTTTTTGGCCAGTGTAGATACAAGCAAAGAAAATGACTGAATATATTTCAAATTTCATTTTGTTTCATGCAGTCATGCCTTTTGTCAACTCACTCATTTCAGTTTATGATTCCATTGTTTTGCTGATGACACCCAGCTCTTTTTATCCACTGCACCTGACTCTTCACTGCCTCCCTCCTCCCTCACTTCCTGCTTAGCTGAAATTAAATCCTGGTTCACGTCTAACTTCCTGAAATTAAACAGTGATAAAACAGAGTTCTTACTCATTGGTACTAAATCCACCTTATCTAAAGTTAACAGTTTTTCCCTCAATATTGACAACTCCTTGGTTTCTCCCTCCCCTCACGTTAAGAGTTTGGGTGTCATTCTCGATAGCACTCTCTCTTTTCACTCTCACATCAATAGTATCACCCGGTCTGCTTATTTCCACCTTCGAAACATCAACCGTCTCCGTCCATCCCTCTCTCTGCACTCTGCTTCCATCCTGGTCCACAGTCTGGTCACTTCTCGAATTGATTACTGTAACTCTCTCCTTTTTGGTCTGCCTCACAAATTAACCCGTAAGCTTCAATTGGTTCAAAACTCAGCTGCCCGCATTGTTACCAAAACCCCCTCATTCCACCACATCACCCCAGTTTTGCAGCAACTCCACTGGCTTCCAGTCACATTCAGAATTCAATTTAAAATCCTGTTATACACTTTCAAGGCTATTCATAGCCTCGCCCCTCCTTACCTGTCTGATCTCCTGCACATTACCACCCATTCACGCTCCCTTCGTTCTTCCTCTTCCATCCACCTCAACGTGCCTCTTGTCCGCCTCCGCACCATGGGACACAGAGCCTTTTCTCACTCTGCTCCCCAACTCTGGAACGCTCTTCCCCCAGACATCCGTAACATTGACTGCCTTCTGACCTTCAAATCAAAACTCAAAACTCATCTGTTCAAGTTAGCCTTCTCACTTTAATTTTTCTTTTTTATGTAGTTATTTTATATATTTTCTTTTTTGTGTGTTTTTTAATTGATTTTAATTTTTCTTTTTACCGGTATATAGTTATTTTATACTGTTTTTATTGTGTTTTTAATGCTGTAAAGTGTCCTTGAGTGCTTTGAAAGGCGCTACCAAATAAAATGCATTATTATTATTATAAAAATAATAAATAGGTCACAGCAAAAGAGAACCAACAAATGTAGAACATTTGAGTTAAATATGAACTGTTAGGTGCAGAAACGGTCACAGAAAATGTTGGAATTCCCATTTAAAGCAGCATTTTATAGCATTATTTCACTTAAGTGTTATTGTGGTGAAAAAAGCCTTTATTGTTTTAAAATAACCCTGAGAGCTATTTAGTAGTTTAGCTCATATGCAAAGTATACAAATAATACACAGCAAGGTATGTTATCTGGTTTTGGGGAAACGATCCATCCATCCATCCATTTTCGTCCGCTTATCCGGGGTCGGGTCGCGGGGGTAGCAGCCTAAGTAGGGAGGCCCAGACTTCCCTCTCCCCAGCCACTTGAAGCAGCTCCTCTGGGGGAATCCCAAGGCGTTCCCAGGCCAGCCGAGAAACATAGTCCCTCCAGCGTGTCCTGGGTCTTCCTCTGGGTCTCCTCCCGGTGGGACATGCCCGGAACACCTCACCAGGGAGGCGTCCAGGAGGCATCCTAACCAGATGCCCGAGCCACCTCAACTGGCTCCTCTCGATGTGGAGAAGCAGCGGCTCTACTCCGAGTCCCTCCCGGATGACTGAGCTTCTCACCCTATCTCTAAGGGAGAGTCCAGACACCCTGCGGAGAAAACTCATTTCAGCCGCTTGTATCCGAGATCTCGTTCTTTCGGTCACAACCCAAAGCTCATGACCATAGATGAGGGTGGGAACGTAGATCGATCGGTAAATTGAGAGCTTTGCCTTTCGACTCAGCTCTCTCTTCGACAGCGCCCGCTTCACTGCGGATGCTGCACCTATCCGCCTATCGATCTCACGCTCCAGTTTTCCCTCATTCGTGAACAAGACCCCGAGATACTTAAACTCCTCCACTTGGGGCAGGACCTCCTCCCCGACCCGGAGAGGGCATGCTACCCTTTTCCGGCTCAAGACCATGGCCTCGGATTTGGAGGAACTGATCCTCATCCCGGCCGCATCACACTCGGCTGCAAACCGCTCCAGCGAAAGCTGTAGATCACGATCTGATGAAGCCAATAGGACCACATCATCTGCAAAAAACAGAGAAGCGATTCTAAGGCCACCAAAACGGATCCTCTCAACACCTTGGCTGCGCCTAGAAATTCTGTCCATAAAAGTTATGAACAGAATCGGTGACAAAGGGCAACCTTGGCGGAGTCCAACTCTCACCGGAAACGAGCCTGACTTACTGCCGGCAATGCGGACCAAGCTCTGACACCGGTCGTACAGGGACCTAACAGCCCATATCAATGGGCCTGGTACCCCATACTCCCGGAGTACCCCCCACAGAACCCCCCGAGGGACGCGGTCGAATGCCTTTTCCAAGTCCACAAAGCACATGTAAACTGGTTGGGCAAACTCCCACGCACCCTCCAGGACCCTGCTGAGGGTGTAGAGCTGGTCCAGTGTTCCACGACCAGCACGAAAACCACATTGCTCCTCCTGAATCCGAGGTTCGACTATCCGACGGACCCTCCTCTCCAGAACCCCTGAATAGACCTTACCAGGGAGGCTTAAGAGTGTGATCCCCCTATAGTTGGAACACACCCTACGGTCCCCCTTTTTGAATAGGGGAACCACCACCCCAGTCTGCCAATCCAAGGGAACTGCCCCCGATGTCCACGCGATATTGCAGAGTCGCGTAAGCCAACACAACCCCACAACATCCAGAGCCCTAAGGAACTCAGGGCGAATCTCATCCACCCCCGGAGCCCTGCCACCGCGGAGCTTTTTAACCACCTCGGTGACCTCAGCACCAGAGATTGGAGAGCCCGACCCAAAGTCCCCAGGCTCCGCTTCCTCAGTGGAAGACGTGCCAGTAGGATTGAGGAGGTCTTCGAAGTATTCCGCCCACCGACTCACAACATCCCGAGTTGAGGTCAACAGCACGCCATCCCCACCATAAATGGTGTTGGTCGCGTACCGCTTTCCCCCCCTGAGACGCCGGATGGTGGACCAGAATCGCCTCGAAGCCGTACGGAAGTCATTCTCCATGGCCTCTCCGAACTCCTCCCATGCCCGAGTTTTTGCCTCAGCAACCACCCGAGCCGCATGCCGCTTGGACTGTCGGTACCTATCTGCTGCTTCCGGGGTCCCACAGGCCAAAAAGGCCCAATAGGACTCCTTCTTCAGCATGACAGCATCCCTCACCGCCGGTGTCCACCACCGGGTTCGAGGGTTGCCACCACGACAGGCACCAACAACCTTGCGGCCACAACTCTGATAAGCTGCCTCGACAATAGAGGCGCGGAACATGGCCCACTCTGACTCAATGTCCCCCGCCTCCCTCGGAACGTGTTCAAAGCTCTCCCGGAGGTGGGAGTTAAAGCTCCGTCTTACAGGAGACTCTGCCAGACGTTCCCAGCAGACCCTCACAATACGTTTGGGTCTGCCAGGTCTGACCGGCATCCTCCCCCACCATCGGAGCCAACTCACCACCAGGTAGTGGTCAGTTGACAGCTCCGCCCCTCTCTTCACCCGAGTGTCCAGGACATGCGGCCGCAGATCAGATGAGACGACAACAAAGTCGATCATCGAACTGCGACCTAGGGTGTCCTGGTGCCAAGAGCACATATGGACACCCTTATGCCTGAACATGGTGTTCGTTATGGACAATCCATGACGAGCACAGAAGTCCAATAACAGAACACCACTCGGGTTCAGATCAGGGGGGCCGTTCCTCCCAACCACACCCCTCCAGGTCTCACTGTCATTGCCCACGTGAGCGTTGAAGTCCCCCAGTAGAACAAGGGAGTCCCCAGGAGGCGCACTCTCCAATACCCCCTCCAAGGACTCCAAAAAGGGTGGGTAATCTGCGCTGCCGTTTGGCGCATAGGCACAAACAACAGTCAGAGCCCGTCCCCCCACACGTAGGCGAAGGGAGGCTACCCTCTCGTTCACCGGGGTGAACCCCAACGTACAGGCACCAAGATGGGGGGCAACAAGTATGCCCACTCCTGCTCGGCGCCTCTCACCAGGGGCAACTCCAGAGTGGAAGAGTGTCCAACCCCTCTCAAGGAAACTGGTTCCAGAGCCAGAGCCATGTGTTGAGGTGAGTCCGACTATTTCTAGCCGGAACCTCTCAACCTCACACACTAGCTCAGGCTCCTTCCCCACCAGAGAGGTGACATTCCATGTCCCAATGGCCAGCTTCTGTAGCCGAGGATCAGACCGCCAGGGTCCCCGCCCTCGGCCACCACCCATCCCACATTGCACCCGACCCCTTTGGCCCCTCCCATAGGTGGTGAGCCCATGGGAAGGGGGACCCACGTCTCCTCTTCGGGCTGTGCCCGGCCGAGCTCCATGGGTAAAAGCCCGGCCACCAGGCGCTCGCCAACGTGCCCCACCTCCGGGCCTGGCTCCAGAGTGGGGCCCCGGTGACCCGCGTCCGGGCGAGGGAACATTGTATCCATTAATTGTACTCATCATAAGGGGGTTTTTTCTTGGGGAAACTAGTGTGAAGAAAAAAAAAACTTTTCAGGAAAGGCAAAAGCGACTCGTGTTAAAATCTTTGTCACAAGTCAGTGCCTTTAAACGTGGGAAGGTAAAACTTAGCAGGCAAAAGCCATGGCACACAAAACGTTTACAAATTCAAAACCCCAAAACATAATTTCAATCTATTCTAGTTTGATAATTTAATTATAATAAAAAACAACTTTTGGAAACACTGAATCTCCTGGATAAAATCATAGGAAAAAAAATTGAACAGGTTAACAAAGAGAGTAGAATTTCATTTTATTTCTGACTACAAAACCAAAACGTATTCTTAACCTAACAAATTACATTGAACCATATAAACAACAAACTTTTTTTATTTAAAAAAATGGTCAATGCCAATCACCAGGTGATGTTTTCAGAAGGTTCAGCTGCTATTTGACAAAATCCTTCTTACAGTCCAGTTTGAATGTTTAACTCTGTTTCACAGGACACACACACACGCGCGCACACACACACATACACATAGGAACTCTTCAGAATGAGTACCGGTAGCTTTTATTCCGTCCACCTATGTCCACAGTGAGGAGCTGTGCAGACGTAGTACAGCCGCATAGCATCCTGTGATGAACAAAACACAGATACACGTTTATTTACCTGCTGATCAAACAGAATCACTTGAAAACATATTTGCATATTCACACTAAACATAAATCTTATGGTAATTTCACCAACTAATTAAACAACTTTCTTAACTACCGTATTTTTCGGATTATAGGTCGCACCTTTTTATGGTTTTTTCAAGGCTTGCGACCTATAATCCGATGCGACCTATTTATGGATTTTTTTCCATATTTTTAGACCAATTTTTGACTCAGATATCAGCCTTTTTCACTTAGCCAGAAAAATTGTGCAGTACCACTTTTGGCCACTAGGGACGCTGTGGCGCTGTGCATTACCACTTCCAGAGGAGTACACCGACCCAAGAAGAAGAAGAAGACCGTTTCCAGCTGCATGTGTCCCAAAATAAGCTCCTGTGCTCGGACTGACTGTGTGCCTGCTGGCCTGGATGTAGCTGTTAGCTGTGTTTCTTAGCTGGTTTATTTTGCAAGATAAGTCAAGAACCACTCAGCGGATTTTTCTGAAACTTACAGAATGGAATCACAGTGTGGACGTTTACAAGTGAGTACCGGTAGCTTTATTAGATGTTTGAGAAAAAAAAAACGATCTTTTAGCTTAGCTTTTTGTTAGCTCGTGGCTGTCGTTCTGTTTACCGGTATGTTAGAAATAGCTTCAAAACCACTCGGTGTATATTTTTTATGCTTACAGAGTTTAAATTATAAGACATGAATGTACGTAACGATGGTCTATAGCAAACATTTGACATAAAATTCGATTTTATATTAGTGTCAGAAGCGGACTGGTCTCATGTTGGCATCAGTTTTATATCTGTGTTACTTCTGTTAACGTCATAAATAGCTTCAAAACCACTCGGTGTATATTTTTTATGCTTACAGAGTTTAAATTATAAGACATGAATGTACGTAACGATGGTCTATAGCAAACATTTGACATAAAATTCGATTTTATATTAGTGTCAGAGGCGGACTGGTCTCGTGTTGGCTGATTAGTTTTTTATCGGTGTTACTTCTGTTAACGTCATAAATAGCTTCAAAACCACTCGGTGTATATTTATTTCTGCTTACAGAGTAATTATAAGGCTCCAATGTACTTAACTATGTCCTGGAGAAAACATTTGAGATGAGATTCAATTTTTTATTTGTGTTTTCAGAGACGGACTCGTCTCGTGTTTAGCTTCTGGCAGACATTAGCAGCAGAGCTAAACACTCGGTCCATATTGTCGGGTTGTCTCAGCGGTCACGGGGCGCGTCAGCGGTGGATGACGCGTTACGTCGGCGGTGACGTAGGTGCGACCTATATTCCGGTGTGACCAATTTATGGATTTTTCCAATTTTTTGGCAATAATTGGACACTGCGACCTATATTCCGGTGCGACCAATAATCCGGAAAATACGGTATCTAAAAAATAAATGACTTGTTCGGTTCTACCAGTTTTAAAGCAGAAAAAAGAAGTGGATTTTTATACAAATGTAAAAATAAAAACATGCATTGTGAAAGACTCCTACAGTGGTAAAACTGCTGATTCAGCTGATTATGTTCTGCAAGATCTGACTCCACATATACTGCAGTGAAGAGATGAAAAACAACAACAAATGACACATTCAGTGTAACTACCTCAGCCTTCATACTGTGCGACTGGAAGAACACTGCCTCTTTGTGGCCACATCTGAAAAGTGACAGGATAAAGAACCAGGCTGAATAAGATCACAGTCATCTTTTGTTCTTCAACATAATACTTACTTCATACTTTACTTTCAAACAATATTATCGTTTATCACAATAATTTCTGACACAATTAATCGCCCAGCAAAATTTATCATTGTGACAGGCCTAGTCACATTTTAGTGTGTGCAGACAGTTCAACTATGCTGAGATGTACATAAAAAGAATCCACCAGTGGTTATTCAGGCTAAATTAAACATATTTGTGTGTGTGTGTGTGTGTGTGTGTCTGTGAGGATGTCAGCTGAATAGAGTAAACACTTGCTTTGGACAAGGGTGATCCTCAGTTCTTGGCAGCGTTGGATCCTGGGCTACGTCAGCAATGATTTGTGTCAGTTCACTGAGAAGAAGAAAAAACAAACAAAAAAATAAATCACCAAAACAAAAATTAATGTTGGTACAATTTTCAACCTTAAATAAGCGGCTTGTATTTACTGCGTTAGCCTGAAGTGACCACATGGTGAGAAACACTGTCTCAAAGTGAACTCAATCCAAGTATGTGGTACTACAGGGAAACTTTACTTTCCCCAAGTCTCTGCCTTCAATACAATTAAAAAAACAAAAACAAACATTTATCACGGCATGAAGTACTTTATCTAATCAGCTGAGTCTGCCTGATGATGCAATTTTATGTGACAATATCAGAATTGCATTTTATTTTCCTTCTTTCAGTTGCTCCCTTCTTTAGGGGTCGCCACAGTGAACTCAGTCGCATGAAGACATCTGTCACAATTATTTTTACGCCGGATGTCCTTCCTGACACAACCACAGACCACTGAGCTACCACAGCCCTCTGTGTGGTGCAGAGAGCTGCTATCTAGGGCGCCTGGGGGAGCAGATGATGTGGGGGTTAAGGGCTTTGCTCAAGGGCCCAGAGTGGGGCAAATGAGGGTGGAGGCAGGTGTGGATGCTTCACCATTTCCACCCACATTCTGATGTTGTCAGTTCCAGGAGTTGAACCAGCGATCTACCGATCACAGGCTCACCTTCTCTAACCTCTGCACCTCCACTCTCTGACAATATCAGAAAATGCTTCCCAATAAAATTAATCAACATTAAAGTAAAATACAAACCGGATTCCAAAAAATTTGGG
The DNA here is from genome assembly GCA_038048925.1 of Garcialebias charrua. Classification (NCBI taxonomy): domain Eukaryota; kingdom Metazoa; phylum Chordata; class Actinopteri; order Cyprinodontiformes; family Rivulidae; genus Garcialebias; species Garcialebias charrua. The sequence goes on along the minus strand of JBBPBX010035864.1, from coordinate 6,579 downwards.
ACACTAAACAAATTGTGAATAAAAACTGAATGCAATGATGTGGAGATGGCAAATGTCAATATTTTATTCATAATAGAACATAGATGACAGATCAAAAGTTTAATCTGAGTAAATGTAACATTTTAAAGGAAAAATATGTTGATTCAAAATTTCAGTGTCAACAAATCCCAAAAAAGTTGGGACAAGTAGCAATAAGTGGCTGGAAAAAGGAAATTGAGCATATAACGAACAGCTGGAAGACCAATTAACACTAATTAGGTCAATTGACAACATGATTGGGTATAAAAAGAGCTTCTCAGAGTGTCAGTGTCTCTCAGAAGCCAAGATGGTAAGAGGATCACCAATTCCACCATTGTTGCGCAGAAAGATAGTGCAGCAATACCAGAATGGTGTTACCCAGCGTAAAATAGCAAAGACTTTTAAGTTATCATCATCAACCGTGCATAACATCATCAAAAGATTCAGAGAATCTGGAACAATCGCTGTGTGTAAGGGTCAAGGCCGTAAAACTCTACTGGATGCTCGTGATCTCCGGGCCCTTAAACATCACTGCACCTCAAACAGGAATGCCACTGTCAAGGAAATAACAGAATGGGCTCAGGAATACTTCCAGAAAGCATTGTCAGTGAACACAATCCACCGTGCCATCCGCCGTTGCAGCTGAAACTACAGTGCAAAGAGGAAGCCATTTCTAAGCAAGCTCCACAAGCTCAGACGTTTGCACTGGGCCAGGGGTCATTTAAAATGGAGTGTGGCAAAATGGAAGACTGTTCTGTGGTCAGATGAGTCACGATTTGAAGTTCTTTATGGAACACTGGGACGCCATGTCATCCAGACCAGAGAGGACAAGGATAGCCCAAGTTGTTATCAACGCTCCGTTCAGAAGCCTGCATCACTGATGGTATGGGGTTGCATGAGCGCTTGTGGCATGGGCAGCTTGCATGTCTGGAAAGGCACCATTAATGCAGAGAACTATGTTCAGGTTCTAGAACAACATATGCTCCATCTAGACGTCATCTCTTTCAGGGAAGACCCTGCATTTTTCAACAAGATAATGCCAGACCACATTCTGCAGCAATCACAACATCATGGCTACGTAGGAGAAGGATCCGGTACTGAAATGTCCAGCCTGCAGTCCAGATCTTTCACCTATAGAGAACATTTGGTGCATCATAAAGAGGAAGGTGCGACAAAGAAGGCCCAAGACGATTGAACAGTTAGAGGCCTGTATTAGACATGAATGGGAGAGCATTCCTATTTCTAAACTTGAGAAACTGGTCTCCTCTGTCCCCAGACGTCTGTTGAGTGTTGTAAGAAGAAGGGGGGATGAACACAGTGGTAAAAATGGACTTGTCCCAACTTTTTTGGGATTTGTTGACGCCATGAAATTTTGAATCAACAAAATTTCCCTTAAAATGAGACATTCTCTCAGTTTAAACTTTTGATCTGTGATTTGTGTTCTATTCTGAATAAAATATTAAATGTTGGCACCTCCACATCATTACGTTCGAATCCTGGTTCCCCACACCATTTGTCGTTGTGTCCCTGGGCAAGACACTTAACCCCGAGTTGCTCCCGGTAGGACTGGCTGGCGCCTTGCATGGCAGTCTGCCGCTACCGGTGTATGAATGTGTGTATGAATGGGTGGATGGTTGGTATTGTAAAGCGCTTTGGGACCCCTCATAGGGGGCTGGAAAGCGCTATATAAATAAGCTCCATTTACCATTACATTCAGTTTTTTATTCACAATTTGTTTAGTGTCCCAACTTTTTTGGAAGTCGGTTTGTATAAAAACTAAAAGAAAAACAGTCTTTTTTCCAACCCTTTCTAATTTTAAGTTAAACAAGGCTTTTGCTGCTGTTTAAAACAATCTGTTAAATATATGCAGAGTTAACAACAAAAAGCATTTTATAGATGGAGTGTACAAATAGTTTTAACCTTAAAGGAACAATCGACCTAGTTTTTATTTTAAGCAAGGGGAAGCTACAATGATTTTGACAAGATCAAACATCTGCAACCTGCAGCTCTTGGGCAGAATGTGAATATTTGTTTCTTCTGTAAAGGATTTTTGAAGCTTTGACCAAAAGTAACATCAGATTTAATAACATTTATAGCAACAATCAAAAAAGCTAGTTCTAGTAGTTTTCTAGTTCAGTTCTGTCATATTTGAATAAAATGTCCACGACAACATGATAATAATTACACAAGTTTGTTCTAGTAGTTTGTTAGCCTGATATCCAGTTCAATAATTTAACTTTCAGCCATGCAGAGAATTTTTTCCACCAGAAAATTAAACATCTTGAATGCATGTGAAGCAAAAAGAAAAGAGAAGTAATAAAGCTGCAGTGACATATAATCTTGTTTTTGGATTACGTACTCTACTTCGTGGGTGATCTTGTTGACGTAGATGCAGCTGTTGTCTGCCTCTTGCTGGTAATCACAGTTCCTGCACTGCAAATCCAAAAAATAAAAAAGGTAGGTCAGAATATAATAAATAAAAATTAAATATTGCGCCAAAATGAATGAAAACTGATATCAACATGAGTCTTTATTTTTGCTTGTCACACTTATAGGTTTGAATCACAAACATTTAATATTATTGTTTATCAATATGAAGCCAACTGTCTTCCTGAAAACTTTTTCAGGGAGTACTACTTGCTGATCTTAAAAAACTGATATTGGTCTAAAGTTACCTTATTTTTGTAAAAGTTCAAGTATGTTTTATTATCATTCACATCACGTGGTACATGAGGTGGAACGAAATTGTGCACACAGGGTCCCAGGTACATCCAACAAGAGCAAAAATATAAAGTGTAAAAACAACAGTAAAATCTACCCATGAATGTTAAACTCCTTTTATTTGTAGAAAAGATACTGTATATGAAAAACATAAGAAAAAAAAAAACTATGTAGAAGACATTATGGGATTAACACTTATACATTATATTATAATGACCCTTAAACGAAGGTAAAGTGCTTGTTGAACTTACTGAATGACTGAAACGTAGCTATACTGCATTAAAAATGTCCTTCTGAATAAAGACTTACTGCATACAGCAGGATGCGGTTCTCCTTGTCTTCTTTAGGATACAACATGTTATTACTGGAAAGAAAAGAGCCAGCGTGGTTAATTTCATTTTTATAAAGACTAAATCTTGCTAGAAGACAGCTACTGTCAATAAGCCATTTTGTAGTTACGAGTGCGCATAACTGACTTGTACAGGTCAGAGATATTCTGGATAAACACTGACATTACGCTGGAAATGCCATTGTAATTAAATACTAAATATACACCGTTATACAGACACGAGGTTTCTGCTCGAAATTAATTTGTGTTAAACTGCTTTTTAAGATCAGAGGTGAGATTTGTGTAGCATTTCTGATGCTTCAGTTTTTAATAAATATTATTATACATCGTTAGATCTGAAAAAGTCCCAAGCAGCTACTGGATCTAGAAGTCAGGTGCTGATAGGACCTGAAATCATCAACTATTGTGAATTTAGAAAGTGAAGATAAGAAAACATTTCAAAACCAACTGGTGGACTAAACAGTAATGAAAGCAGCAGCATTGGTTACTGTCATAAAGAAAATAAATTTGTCAGTAAAAAAAAAAAAAAAAGATGAAAAAATCGAATATTTTTACCAAAAGAAACTTCAGATTGTACTTTATACTTCAGGAAAACCAAGCCAGGAACATGTGCAGCTGTGGACTCAGGGAACATCACATCCCAGCTGGAAGGAGGAACTCCAGACTACCAGGAGAACCAGAGAGGTTTCCCTGCTCCTTGAACTGGACCTGGATGGTTTTACCCTTCTCTCTGCCAAGAGCAGTCGACTTTCATTAAACAGCAAGGCTGTTTCTGAACATTACATGTTTGTCGGTGTAAAATGATCGTGTTTTTATTTTAACCTGGGAGTTTGACTGCCCAAAGCTTACAGGAAGTGAAGTTTTTGGTGCTGAGCTTCATAAAGGCAGTGAACACCAACATTTACCCTCGACCAGTCTGTTTATGCCAGAAGTTGCAACAAACAGGACCGAGAAACGAAAAAAACGTACTCGCATACAATGATAGCTATAAATACAATAAAATACAATAATAGCTACAAATTATTACCGCGTGACCCCTGATGACCACCCATGATGCCGTGCGCTGAGAAAACTACAAAATGGCTTTGTTCGGTCAAACGTTTTTACACAAACTCACCATTCTTGACAAAACCGTATCCCCACAAAGCCTGGCTCGTATGTTCCGCCTTCTACATCCATCAGGATTTTAAAAGCACGTATTACAATAAAGCCTCGATAATTAAAATAATGTGGCACTCATCACTCGGTACGTCACTCCAACTTCAAACCGTGTGAAAAAGTAATGGACGACTTGTACATCCGATTCGGGTCGGGGAACATTTTGGTATTGACGATGATGTAATACGTCAGCGCCCCCTAACAGTTCGGCGGAGAAAAGAAATAAAACCATTTAACATTTTTAATTTAATTTCATTATTTTTTAATTGATTTTCAAAACTTTATATACACAATAATACAAAGACAACAAAAACAACAAACAAACAAACAAAAACAACCCAACCCAAATCACCAAGGAGCACTGAAGCATCTAGATATATACACATACAGCTTACGTTTATAAAATATATACAATTCCCAATATGATTTAAATTAAATGTCACCAAAACTTTCGGAGGGTGGAAGTGTGAGACTGAGTAATACAATGAAGGTTAAAAAAAATAGAATAGTCAATCCTCATCTCCAGAACTAAGAAGGATTGCAGTGGTTTCCAGATCCTTTTTTTAAATTTATTTACCTTTTATTTATACAGGTAAATGGTAAATGGAGCTTATTTATATAGCGCTTTCCAGCCCCCTGTGAGGAGCCCCAAAGCGCTTTACAATACCAACCATCCACCCATTCATACACACATTCATACACCGGTAGCGGCAGACTGCCATGCAAGGCGCCTTTCCAGTCCTACCGGGAGCAACTCGGGGTTAAGTGTCTTGCCCAGGGACACAACGACACATGGTGTGGGGAACCGGGATTCGAACCTCCAACCTTCCGATCGGGGGACGACTGCCATTACCACTACACCACGGCCGCCCCAGGTAATCTCATTGAGCCATGATAACTCATTTTCAAAAACAGATGATGGGGGTTAAGGGCCTTGCTCAGGGGCCCAGTGTGGGGTGAATGAAGGTGTGGGTGTTTCACCTTTTTCTGATGTTGTCGGTACCGGGGCTTGAACCGTCAATCTTCTGATCACAGGCCCACTGTCTCTAACCTCTGTGCCACCACTTCCCTTTCCAGAATTTATCTGATTTTTGATGGAGGTCATGAGTCAATTTTTCAACAGTGATAACAGAAATTTGTGATATCCGCATGTCAACTGTAGGGGCCTGTGGTGTTGACCATCACAATAATATACATTTCTTAGCTAAAAATAAGAGAATTACAAGCAAAGATTTAATATCTGCATTATGTAAAATGTCTGGAGCATGATTAGAAAAATAGAAAGAGAAGGGTCATCTGAAATATTTACTGACAATTTCTTGTACTTTCATATGGACTGCTTTCCAGAAAGTTTGAACATGATTACAAGACCAAAATAAATGAAAAACTGTTCCCCTATGGATTTTACATTTATGACAGAGATCTGAAGCATCTGGGAACATCCTCCAAAGACAAACAGTTGTGTAATAAGTTCTATAGAAAAATGTAACATTCTGTTCATGCATAGAGATCGAGGAACGTCTGTTACTGATCTCTCCCCACTCCGCTGGGTTAAAATTTTACCCCTAAGTCATGTTCCCACACTGGTTTCAGAGCATCATAACCTGCGGAACCAGAACTAGATAGCGAACCGTATAACTTAGAAATGAGACCTTTAGGAGATTTGGCCATGGCAATTATATTTTCTATCTCCGATAGATTTGTACGCAGTTTTTCTGTTTTCCAGAGGGATTTTATAAAATGACGGATCTGTAGTTATTTATAGAAATCCTTGTAAGAAATATTGAAATTGGCTCTAATTTGTTCAAAAGATTTAACAGAGTCAGAGTCCAGTAGGTCCATAAAGTTTGATAGACCCTTAGACCATTCGGATAAACCAATGTTTCTAATCTGCGCCGGCATGTGGGTTTAAAAGTAGCTGAGACCAGGAAGAGAGGGTGGAGGAGATATTGAGATACTTCACATCTTGCCAAACCAGCAAAGTATTATAAACATGAAGTTACTTCTAAGATAGCTTAATTGGGCTATGTCACTTATAAAAAAAAAGAGAACTGAGTTTGCTGGGAAGGTAAGACTGACTCCAGGCCTAATCAGAGAAAGTTCCCTCTATTCATGAACAGTTTGATAGGATTTAAAGTTGTGCTGACCAATATTAAACCTGCAGGGACGATAAAGATAAAACTCCAAGACGTTTTGGTTTATTTAATAAAACCATTTTTAAAAGACCAACTTTTGTGACTGTGGACGTCAGATGATAATTATTATTATCGTTATTAGTATTTCATGGGCTTGATTTGCTTCAACATAATGACAAAAACTGCCTCAACGTAAAA